>JAKCPI010005608.1:0-15398 GCA_023213315.1 Euborellia annulipes
ATAAATTTAAATAAAAAAGTTCAAAGAGAAACTAGAATGAATTCATTCCTTTTATTTCGTTGTTGTATGTCCATTCCCTCTGACAGATTATTTTATTTCTAAATTTGAATCAAGATTTACAATAAATGTTATTGCCGCTCGTCCTTTTGTCAAAGGATCATGTTTTTAATTAGAATTCAAATTCACTTGAAAGCGATATATGTAAAAAAGGAAAATCCTCTTTTTAACGGAAGGGTAGTCTAATTAAAAAAAAAAAAAAATATTACAATTGAAATTTTATTTATAAATAAAGACTCGATATTTTGAAAGAATGCCATTTTGATCAATAATATTTTATCGGTGTTGTAGTTAAAAATAAAAAAAATATCTGGTGTTATTCTCAGAAACATTTAAATCGAGCAAAAAAATAATAATAAAAAAAAATCTGGTGTGACTGGCGCACAGCACACAACTTTCTCTTACCTTCGGTAATCGAAAGTTGTGTACTGTGCTTGTCACACCAGATTTTTTGTGTCGACATGTATTTAGTTTCCGACAGTAGGGTACAATTGAATTCAGATGTAAAATTTATAAGTATGGGAAAATATTTATATTTTGTTACCATGACAACCATTTCTCCTATCTTTTCTATGGAGTGCAAGAGTAAAGTGGTCTTCAAACAATTTTGAGGGCAAAACGAGAATATACATTTGAAAGAGCATCTAAAAAATAATTGATTTTTGAATTTTAATCAAAATCGTTAGAGCGAATTTTGAGAAAATCGAAAAAAAACTGAAAAAGTACATCAGTAAAGTACTAGTACACTTTGGCCGATTTTGATTAAAAGCTTATTTTTCCGGTCCCGGGGGCTGCCTAACTTAAATATAAAATTTCAACCTCGTAGCTCAATTCCTTCATGCTTAAAATTGAACACACACACACACACAGACACACAGACACACAGACACACACACAGACACACAGACAGACAGACCATGTCGCGAAAATCACTTTTTTGGATTCAGGGGACCTCAAAACGTGAAGATCCATCAAAATCTCGACATCGAATTTTCGACATGAATCCAATACTTTCTCTCTATATATATATTACATATATACATAGGTAAGAGAAAGTAAAAAACAATAAAATTATTTTCTATTTTTATTAATGCAATATATTCATCAAAATAATATAAAAAAAACCTGCATTTTAAATATTGACTGCTTGAAATAAACTATGGTTCAAAAATTCTAAGACATATGCAGCCAAAATTATTTTATTGTTGCCGTTCTAAGCTGACGTTTCGGCCCCTGTTCAAGACCATCTTCAGAGCTAAAATATCTTTGTACATATTATTATTGCACTTTCTATAATATACAGTTTTAATTTACAGAGTACAGTGAGGGACAATATAAAGTCCCACCCAAGGATTTTCTACTTGTGATTATTTCATTGTTTAAAAAAAAATGTTATATATTTTTAAATGGAACTTTCATGGTTTTAACCTAGAAAATTTGCAATCAAGATTTTCATTTTCTTTTATAAAGACAATGAAATAATCACAAGTAGAAAACGCATGGGGTGGGACTTAATATTGTCCCTCATTGTACATACTCGGAGGCGAGAATAAATGAAAATTACGATTTTAGTGACACAAATTCGCATGAACGTTCATAGAACAACGAAAGAATGATGCTATTAAATATTAGCTCACTAGATGATGGATAAAAGAACTACTAATATGAAAATTACTAATGAGCCAATATTTAATAGCATCATTCTTTCGTTGTCCTTTGAGCGCGCTCCGCTCCGTTCATGCGAATTTGTGACGCTAAAATGGTAATTTTCATTTGAATCGTTTATTTCAGAAACCACCTAGGTCCGCATTTTTCAACTTTCGGAAAACTATAGAAAACTGTTTTGCAGCTTAAGTATAAGTCTAGTCTCCTTCAAATATTTTTTTACCAAATCAAAAACACGCTATTGGGATAATCTAAAAGATGTATTTACCTTTAAATTGTACAGTAGCACCAAAAACATATGATTTGAAATTTTGTCGCTTAGATGGTTTCTGAAATAAACGATTCATTTATTCTCGCCTCCGAATATGTACTCTTCAAATTAATACTGTTATATTTTTATACTAGGTATTTTATAGAAAGTGCAATAATAATATATACGAAAATATTTTATCTCTGAAGATGGCCTAGACCAGGGGCCGAAACGTCTACAATAAAAGAAATGGCTGCATATGTTTTGGAATTTTTTTTGATTTCTTAATAATACTTTCAGCAACAAAGACATACCTCACAAATATATTTATAGCCTATTATTAAATCGATACAAATTATCCAGGCATATTTATTTATACTATTTGAATTTACATAAATTCATCGAACTACCTGGAACCTGCCGAACCCACTCCCCTTGACTTTTAGGCTATCAATATTGACATTTGTCAACACGCCTAAAGTTTAATACCTACTGTATATATTAAAAATCTGGTGTGATGGCGCACAGCACACAACTTTCTCTTACCTTCGGTAATCGAAAGTTGTGTACTGTGCTTGTCACACCAGATTTTTTGTGTCGACAT
Source organism: Euborellia annulipes (assembly GCA_023213315.1). NCBI lineage: Eukaryota > Metazoa > Arthropoda > Insecta > Dermaptera > Anisolabididae > Euborellia > Euborellia annulipes. The sequence continues at coordinate 2,577 of JAKCPI010005608.1, forward strand.
GTATTTAGTTCCCGGCAGTAGGGAATATTTGAATTCAGATGTAAAATTTATAAGTATGGGAAAATATTTATATTTTGTAACCATGGCAACCATTTTTCCTATCTTTCCTATGAAGCACAAGAGTAAAGTGTGCTTCAAACAATTTTGAGGGCAAAACGAGAATATACATTTGAAAGAGCATCTAAAAAATAATTGATTTTTGAATTTTAATCAAAATCGTTAGAGCGAATTTTGAGAAAATAAAAAAAAACTGAAAAAGTACATCAGTAAAGTACTAGTACTCTTTGTCCGATTTTGATTTAAAGCTTATTTTTTCCGGTCCCGGGTGGTGTTTAACTTAAATATAAAATTTCAACCTCCTAGCTCAATTCCTTCATGCTTAAAATTGAACACAGACACACACACCCACCCACCCACCCACCCACACACCCACACACCCACCCACCCACAGACAGACCATGTCGCGAAAACCACTTTTTTGGATTCAGGGGACCTCAAAACGTGAAGATCCATCAAAATCTCGACATCGAATTTTTGACATGAATCCAATACTTTCTCTCTATATATATATTACATATATACATAGGTAAGAGAAAGTAAAAATATTTTAATTGAATTTAATATAGTATCTAATAACTCCTCCCATGCGACAAAAATTTATTTAAATTTAATCATTCAAAAAAAAAAAATAAATACATTTTTTAAACTCTATCTCCATTTGTCCCTTTTCCTTAGGATAACTTTTTTTTTACCCCCGAAATTGAATTTTTTACTTTCTCTTACCTATGTATATATGTAATATATATAGAGAGAAAGTATTGGATTCATGTCAAAAATTCGATGTCGAGATTTTGATGGATCTTCACGTTTTGAGGTCCCCTGAATCCAAAAAAGTGGTTTTCGCGACATGGTCTGTCTGTGTGTGTGTGTCTGTCTGTGTGTGTGTGTGTGTTCAATTTTAAGCATGAAGGAATTGAGCTAGGAGGTTGAAATTTTATATTTAAGTTAAATACCTCCCGGGACCGGAAAATTAAGCTTTTAATCAAAATCGGCTAAAGAGTACTAGTACTTTACTGATGTACTTTTTCAGTTTTTTTCGATTTTCTCAAAATTCGCTCTAACGATTTTGATTAAAATTCAAAAATCAATTATTTTTTAGATGCTCTTTCAAATGTATATTCTCGTTTTGCCCTCAAAATTGTTTGAAGCACACTTTACTCTTGTGCTTCATGGGAAAGATAGGAGAAATGGTTGTCATGGTAACAAAATACAAATATTTTCCCATGTTTATAATTTTGACATCTTAAATTTCTAATATATTGGCGGAAACTAAATATATTTCGACACGAAAAATCTGGTGTGACAAGCACAGAACACAACTTTCGATTACCGAAGGTAAGAGAAAGTTGTGTGCTGTGCGCCAGTCACACCAGATTTTTTTTTTTTTTAATCATTTAAGATCTTTTTCGACAACTCATCCAATTTATTGGTAGCCAATTAAATTAAAATACATTTTTGTAGCATCAAACGAGTTACGAACCCACGACCCTTGGTACAGAACTACACTACACCAATGCCTGAGGGCATTGTATTTGTTGTTTAATTAAATATATCACAATGTTAATAAAAGAATTTTAAATAAAATATATAATCAATAAATATGGTAGGCTATTAAAAAATATTGTAATGTTTATTTCAATCGATTGAAATAAATAAGGGCGAGGTCAAAATGGCCTCAGATGCCGAAAATTACCCTTTATTTAAAGTCTTTTTCGGCATCTGAGGCTGATATTTTTTAATTATGCTATACCTTATTTAGTGATTATAGTGCCCTAATTAATACATATTTTATTTAAAATTCTTTTATTGACATTGTGATATATTTTAATTAAACAACAACAAATTCCATTTCGGGGTAAAAAAAAAGTTATACTAAGGTAAAAGGACAAATAGAAAGAGAGTTTAAAAAAAATATATTTTTTTTTGAATGAATTGAATCGTTTTGTTAAATCAAATTGGAAGTTTGTTTTTGTATAAATTTGCATTGTTAATTTCCCCCTCTCTTTTTTTTTCAATCACTTTTTCTTTTTTTTATTATTCCCAATTGACGTAGACTAGAGGGTGTTCGGATATAAAATGAGACGGACAAAAAATTCCACATCTAAGACGACGGAAAATTAAAATATTGTTCATTAAAAAGAAAAAAAAATCACCAGTTGGTAGAGAGATAAATAAAGATTAAATAAAGACCTTTTTTTTGCTCTCTTTTTAGTTTTAATTTACTTACAATATATTTCGTTAAATGTAAATTTTTTAAGATTTTTTTTTTCCAAATGAGTTAACTAATTGTAAGTTTGTTTCGAGAAAAAAATGATGCGAGCATTTAATTAGTTTAGAATTGCATGACGCAACACGAATTATCCGAGCTTTCATAGTTCTTTTGTTCGGTTTGATCTATTATTTTTATATTCTTGAGCATTATGATATTAGGACGATAAGGAGAAAAACCAGCTTCCTTTTTCTCTCTCACAACTTCAATTTATTTGCAAATATTTCGGCTCCCATACAGGGGCCATCCTTAGTGCATTTATGAATTTTTTGAGAGAGATTTTCAAAATTATACAAAAAATTCATATATGCACTGAGGGTGGCCCCTGTATAGAAGTCGAAATATTTGCAAATAAATTGAAGTTGTGAGAGAGAAAAAGGAAGCTGGTTTTTTTTTCTCCTTATGGTCCTAATCTAAGATTCCCAGCTACTGATTTAAGAATATTCTTCTGTCTAGAGAGGATGGGAGGATGCATAAAAGTCTAATAAATTCATCTTCAAGTTAGATGGAAATTTTGAAGTAAAACATAGGGTTTACTAAGTTCGATTTCGTTGAAGCGTTACAAAACGCTGCTTCCACTTTCTTTAGTTTGGGCTTTAGAACAGTGGCGTCATTTCAACTTTTTCTTGGAGGGGGGGGCAGATTTTTTTCTTGGGAGGGGGCAAACATTTTTTTTTTCTTAAAATTTACTTACAAATGGGTACTCAAATTTGGCCAAAACATATTTAATTTAATTAATTGTTTAATTTTGTACAGTTTGTATACTCGTAGATGTATTTTGGAGTATTTTATTTAGAATAATATAAAATTTTATAAAAATCAGAGGCCTTGGGGGGGGGGGGGGGGCAAATGCCCCCTGCCCCCCCCTCCCAAAATGACGCCACTGCTTTAGAAGTCCAGCTAATTCATCTTCAAGTTGAGTAGAAACTTTGTAGTATAAAGTATTTTTCACCTAGGGTTTATTAAGTCTGATTTCGTTGAAACATTACGAAACGCTTCTTCCACTTCATTTTAGTTTGGGCTTTAGAAGTTCAGCAAATTCATCTTCAAGTTAAGTAGAAAACCTGTAGTAAAAAAATTTTCAAGTAGAGTTTACTAAGTTCAATTTCTTTGAAGCGTTTCGTAACGTTGCTTCCACTTCACTTTAGTTTGGGCTTTAGAAGTCCAGTAAATTCATCTTCAAGTTAAGTAAAAAATTTGTAGTATAAAAAAATTTCACGTAGGGTTTATTAAGTTCGATTTCGTTGAAGCGTTACGAAACGCTGCTTCCACTTTAGTCTTGGCTTTAGAAGTCCAGCAAATTCACGTAGGGTTTACTAAGTTCGATATCGTTGAAGCGTTTCGTAACGCTGCTTCCACTTCACTTTAGTTTGGGCTAAACTCCAGCAAATTCAATTTCAATCTAGATATAATTTTTGAAAGCAAGTTATATTTCTTTCTCTCCCTAAATGTGTTACGAAACGCTGCATCCTTTCACTAGACGCCTCCAATATCACGCAAACCAGTGAGGAATGATTCAAGAATTCCGGTGCATTAACGCGACTCAACATATTTAATACATAAATTCATTGAACACTGACTGAGTTTTATGTTTACCACTATTATAATTAAAATCAATAATTAATTAATCCATTTAGTCGAGCGGATAAAGATACAGTATGTCAAAAATAAATTATTCCGCAGAGGAAGTATAGTCCAAATGATATTTATAAAGAGTGCTTGGTAGCGTACGCCCACTCTAATTAATTCCAATTTTTCGGTCAATAATGATTTCAACTTGCAACAAAAAAAGCGAAGATCTATTCAACAGTTAAAGAACGTATTTTTTTTAGAACTATTTCTTCTCTCTCTGTGAATAACCATCATCAAAGTAAAATCAATCATTAGTTGAATTTATATTCATTAATCATCCCTTTTTCTCTTTTTTTTTTAATGAATGAGGGACTCATTATATTCTTTAACGACGAGCTTGATGATAATCTTGTATTAGTTGTTTTTCTTTTTTTCTCTCTCTACAATTCAATTAAATTTACTCTTTGTATTAACACTCTTGTTTCTCCGGCATCTCTAAGGGGTTAATTTGTGAACAGGATTTTCACATACACACATACTCATTTCTTAGTACGCTTCTCTCTCTCTCTATCTCTCTGGGTGAACTTTGAAACTTTCAAAATACGGATAAAACAAGTACTAGATATTTGAACAGAGAAGGGACTTGTTGTGGTTTATATACATCCTGTTGTAAATTCGAGTCGTCATTTGATTGCCTTTCTATTGAGTTCCGTTCAAGAGAAGGGATAAGGGATTTAATAATATCCCTTTGCTTTTCAATAGGGAAATATCTCCAATAATTGGAGAAAGAAATACTCTAAGAGAGAAGGTAAGAAATTTATATTTTCCAACAATAAATTAGAAGCACTAGTTGTGGAATGTAATAAAGTTGAAAGTAAAAGGAACAAATGAAAATTCCTTAGTATTTTGGGTGTCGGAATTAATTAAGAAAATGAAGATGTGGGACTCAAAATTAAAAAAGAAAAGAGCAGTTCAACAATAAAATTCAGAGGCTTTCTTCTTGTTTTGTAAATTTTATTTTAATAATAAGATAATATTATTATTTCACCTTATTATTAAATAAATCTCTATCAAGAAAATATATAACTGCCAAATTAATGAATTGTGATGTAGGCCTATACTTTGTGGCCGGAAGTATGATTAAGGAGGAGTCAAAAAAAATCTCAAGACGTATGCAACCAAATAAATTTCTTTTATTATGCCATTCTAGGCTGACGATTCGGCCACTGGTCTAGGCCATCTTCAGAGCCGGAAGCAACAATAAAGGTGGAATTCCGAGCAACGCGACAGAGCGGCAGCGACAATAGCGTCACTGCAGCCGCGACAGTGTCGCGGCAGTAGTGTCGCGCTTGTGGCTTCCGATGTCGGCGTCAGTAAACAAACGCGACCTATTGTCCTAACCTAAAAAATTTTAATCCTGAACCCCGCCATTTTTTTTTGTTTGTTATGAAAACGCTCTGCGGCAACGACAGATCGACAGTAAACGAGGCAGTGTCGCTGCCGCTAGGGCGGCAATGACGTCACGGCAGTGCCGCGGCGTCTGTGTCGCAACACTCGAATAGCCTTTCATTTATTTACACATGACATACACTGTCGCTCTACCGCCGCGTCACTGTCGTGGCGTCAGTGACGCTCTGTCGCGTTGCTCGGAATTCCACCTTTAAATGAAAAATACAATTTCAGAGAATCTGTGTCTCTAGGAAATAAATTTCTTTTATTCTGCCTTTCCATGCTGACGTTTCGGCTACTGATCTAGTTAGTAGTCTACTAATTGACTGATTTATTGTTGAATTATCTTTCTTTTTCGGATGTTTGAATTAATGAATATTAATTATTGAGGCGGAGTCAAAAAAAAATCTCAAGACGTATGCAGCTAGATAAATTTCTTTTATTATGCCATTGCAGGCTGGCGTTTCGGTCACTGTCTAGGCCATCTTCAGAGCTGGAGACGAAAATAAATGGAAAATACAATTCATTTTATGGAAAGGGATTTATTTTCTAAAACAACACACATTCGCTGAAATTGTATTTTTCATTTATTCTCATGTCCAGCTTTGAAGATGTACTAGACCAGTGGCCGAAACGTCAGCCTGGAACGGCATAATAAAAAAAATTTATTAGCTGCATACGTCTTGAGATTTTTTTGACTCCGCCTTTATAATTAATATTCATTAATTGAAACAGCCGAAAAAGATCGGTAGTTGAACAATAGATCTGCCAATTAGTAATAATTTATTATTTATGAATTCTAAAATATTTTTGTATAACTAAAAAACTTTTTTCTCATATTTTGTTATAATTAAGTTACCAAATTATTTTTCTTTTAAGATCGGTCGATGAAATTAATTAGTGTTAAAATTTGAATTGAACCTTTAATTAAATTATACATTTAATTATTAATTTATAATCTACTGTATATTATTATTATTATAATAACACAATATATATATTATTATTTTTAAGATGAAATCTGTTTCTAATTCATGTAATTTTAATACTAATTAATTTCTTCACAGACCTTAAAAATAAATTTTCACAACTCAATTATAACAACATATGAGAAAAAAGTGTCGAAAAAAAAAACTGATGGCTAAATATTACCGAAGTGCAGTATTGTTAAATAAATATTTTTATTAAATGAAAAAAATACTGCACCCTCAGAAGGCCAATTCAAGCGAACTAACCTCTAAGAGACATCTACGTGAAGTTAGAATTATTTTATATTCAATGAGGTTAGCAACATACATAAAATTCATGGGGATGATTGTGTTGCTAACTTTATTGCATATAAAATACTATTAACTTCACGTTAGCAACATATACAATCAACACCTGAGTGTTTAAGTATGTTGCTAACTTTGTTACATATAATTTCACTCGAGGTTAGTTCACTTGAGTCGAAGCAAGTGCACAGTACTTGAAAACGACTGTAGAATAAGTAGTCGAAAGGTTGTACAGTATTTATATTTTTGCACACTTCAGAAGGTCGACATCCTACTCCGCTACATCAGAGAGTTAGTTCTTAATATTAATATTCCGAACTAGAAAAATGTTTATTGTTCCCCCGTCAATAAATAATAATAACTAAATAAATAAACAAGAAAATAAGAAGAGTAGTCCATTAACTAATAATGAAATCTTCTTGTCCCTCATCAATCTTCAATATTAAACCGTTTATTTCTAAAGCAATTCTTTTGAGAACAAACTTCATTAGAAGACTTAATTATTTAACATTTAAACAAGAAACCTTTTTTTTTTCTCTTTCTTCATTGATCCAGTAAAGAAAATTAAGTAAATATGTTTAAAAAAAAACTAACAGTCATAAATCGTTCTGTGCGGGATATTTGTTGGAGGGATAGTGAAAAATATGACTCTAATAGGAGACGGTGTCTGGAATATTAACAAAAGCTTTTTTGGGGAATTAATTTCATTATTTAAATGGATAAAACGAGGCGAGAAAGAGTAACATAGGGAGAGAGAAAGTAAGTGATGAGAAAAGATTTCTTTTTAAAAAAATGTTAAATTTACCTAATAATTTGATACGTGCCGAACCAAATTTTTTCGTTCATATTCATTCTCCTATTAGAAATTTTAATTCAAGAAAATATTTTTATGTCAATTAAAAAAACACTCGGTTATTTGTTTCAAATAATTTATTGATTATAAATCAACACTTAATATGGGGCCTTGAACAATGGCTCACAGGTAGAGCTTCTGTTACCTACCAAAAGTCGAGTATTCGCATCCCTCAAGCGAAAAAATTTGTTCCAATTGAATCGGATACTAATCAATTGATTTATTAAGCCATTTTTTACCGAAAGCACTTTTGAATTATTTTTTATCTTCTGTTCTGTAAATTAAAACTTTTTTTTAGATCATCTTGAATTTTTGAGTCTGTGTAAAGCCTCTTATAATTTTATATTATACATTTATATTACCAGCTCCGATTCAAGCTAACTAACCTCTAAGACACATCTATGTGAAGTTAGAAGCATTTTATATGAAATGATAACCTCACCCCCAACATTCATGGGGATTAGTGTGTTGCTAACTTCATTGTATATAAAATGCTACTAATTTCACGATAGCAACATATACAATCAACACCATGAATGTTATGTATGTTGCTAACCTCATTGTATATAAAATGCTACTAACTTATTAGAATAATATAATAATAGTATTTTATACCAAATTAAATTTAAAAAAAAAAACAATCATGCTTTTTATGTAAAAACTTGCTTTGATGGTGTCTAACTTCAGAATTGTATATGTTGCTAACTTCATTGTTTCTTATAAAATGCTACTAACTTCACGTTGGTTCCTCTTAGAGATTAGTTCACTTGAGATTAGTTCACTTGAGGCTACAGAATAAATAGTTGAAAGGTTGTACAGTAGGCTATTTATATTTTTAATAAATAATTAATATAGAATGTCGTCTATAATTAAAAAATCCCATAATATTAATGAGGCAAACAACAAAAGCTTTAATAAACAATAATCTTTTTTTTAACTTTAAAATCCCAAAAATTCCGTCTTCAAAAAATAAATCGACCTTTAGGAAGATAGAAAACTACCAAATGAACTATTCTAAATAATTTTTTTTTAACTGTAAAATCCAAATTTGTGAAGATTGATTACCCTGCTTATATTTTCAATTAAATTAAATATATATAAAGGTTAAATGTTTTCAATTTCATAGCAATTTATACTAAAATGTTCCTTTTATCCTGAAGGGATTTGAGGGTTTGGTTATGTTATCTGAAGAGGGCATCTTTGCAAGTTCAGCAATGGCCGCCCTTTTGACATGGATACTAGAGAGCCTAGAGAAAAGGGAAAAGTCGTTGGTTTGCTGTTTCCCTCTACCCCCCACCCCTCTTCCTTTAGACCAGGCTCTATCACTTGAGAGACATTTCGTTCATCAATCAATCCCCTCCCCCCCCCACCCGCGCACACATACACAATGACACACACATACACTTTGCTCGTCATACACTAACTTTCTTAATTATCGTTAGAAACTGTATGGTTTGTAGCTGGGTTTTAAAGGGTCTTATAAATGTCGCTCTTATCACTTCTTGTGGTCTTGTTTGCTTGTCTTGTGGCGTTGGAATATCCCACAGACAAACAAACAAACAAACAACCATTGCTCTTTCCCTTTGAAATATAATGGGTGAAAAAAAAAAATAGATATATTTATTTTGAAATAATTAATAATCCTTTAAGACAGTTAAAAAAAAAATTGGAAAAATTGAAAAATGTCGAAATTAAAATTTTATTAATTTAGAATTCTTTTTTCTTCATTAATATATTCTAAACACTATAGGCTACATCAATAATTGATGTCCATTCAAAAACTTATTTGATGCTTCTTTTAATAACAAAGATTGTTATATGGTGTGATGCCAAAATATGGAAGATGAAAATTTGAAAATTATCAAAATTTTAATTCATTGATAAAATGAAATTCGAAGAATGTGTTTAAGCTTTTGTGGTTTGAAATATTATTATTAGGAGAATTTTTAATTATAGACATTTTTGTACTAAATATTTATTAAAATATATAAATACTGTACAACGTTTCGACTGCTTATTCTGCAGCCGTTATCAAGTACTGTGCACTTGGTCCGACTCAAGTGATTCAACTGTCATGTCCGTTACGTGCCTTTTTATATACAGTGACGTCAGCTCACAGAAATGCTGACAGATGGCGCTGACGTCGCTGTATATAAAAAGGCACGTAACGGACATGACAGTTGAATCACTTGAGTCGGAGCAAGTGCACAGTACTTGATAACGGCTGCAGAATAAGCAGTCGAGTCGGGCATGGCAATGGGACCTAGTGGAAATAGGCCTTAAACATTTTCAGTTAAGCTGTGAAATTTGCATAAAGGCCTACAACTTGCATTGCTATAGCATAATTTGATTGTAAAGAGATTTTTATATTACAACTGAATTTTGTTTTTGATGTTTGTTGTATAATTCTAAAAAAAATTGAGAATCAATTTCGTTTTGTTGAATGTTGATTTTATAGGTTTAAAATTTTTTTACACCCTTTTATTGGGAAAATATTTTACATTCATTGATATATCTTTTATAATTTAGAGTGCTTTTCTATGTATGAATATTTTATATATAATGTTTATATATAGGTATATTTTAGATAGAGAAATATAAATATATTCCCTCTCTCTGTGTAATTTAAATAGGATTCGATTTTGAATTTATTAAATTTTAAACAAATATTTAAAAAAAATTGGAATTCATATTATGTTAATAAAAAAATTAATTGAATTATTAATTTAGAATTTAATAAATAATGAATTTAAAAAAATTTCAGGGAATAAAAATTTTATTTCAATTACAGATAAAAAAGAGATTGAAGTAATAACATAAAATTCAACAGGGTATTTGAACAAATTTATTTAAAAAAAAATTTTAATATAAATTATCTGAAAACAATAACTTTTATCATTTTAAAACATAGTATCGAGCTAAACGTATAATTGTGAGGCCTGAAATTATAAGATTTTTTTTTTTATACCCCCAGCACAAGAGGGTAGTATTCTTTATTCCCCTGTCTCGTTACTACAGGAGCAAAAAATGTATTATTTTAATAAATTAATAAATTAGTTTTTTTTTTTTTTTTTGTAACGAAGTTCTTTAACGCGGCTTACGCAGGGTGAATTGGGAGAAAATGTAACGTTACAAAAACGAGTCCCTAACAAAAATGCGTTCCCAGCGCCCGAGCGACGGCGGAGGAAGGCGAGATTAGCCGAAGTCTTGGCGAGGCCACGCCCACCTTCTCTTTATTTCCTTCTATCTACCGTAGGCGGGAAATTGCTCGCCACAGGGAAGCAAGAGGTTCCAGCTGGCGCAGCTCCCTGGCCTTCGGGGCTTTCCATCTATTTAAATAATATTCATATTAAATTATATTCTGATTTGAAGAAAAGACGTGAGGAACTTCGTTCCTGTCGGGGGTCCTACGACCCCACACGTTTGCTTTTTTTTAAATTTTATTCAAGGACTTTTTCGGCATATGGAGGCCATGTCTACCTTGTTTCTAATTATTTCAATTGATTGGTCTCCAATTCAATTAAAATACAAATTTGTGGTTCTATCTCGCTGCGGTCAAATCAAAAAATCCTGTATATATATAGACAAGTGACGTCTTCGATTTTGAAATATATTTATTTTTTTTCCCGTTCACCGATTGACAAGATCCGTGATTGAATGTCAGTTGTCTCATTATTTTTCTATATATCCGATATATTTCAATTGTGAATTGAATTCCTAGAATAAGCATATTATATTTTGGTTCTTAATTAAAAAAAAAAAAAAAAAAGTTATTTTTCCACCCAATTTTTTTTTTTTTTATTCGTGTATAAATTCGATTTCGATATATAAAGAATGACGACAAACGAGGAGTAGAAATAGAGGGGGGGGGGGGGGGAGTAAAACAGAAAAAAAAAATGAACGAGAACTATTTATTGGCTTTGAGTCTCAAAATAAGAGGAAAAAGTTTAAATCCCAATAGGGGTAAGATATCGGCCTTGTGAGTAAAAAAGAAGTTAAGAGAGAGAACATGAATAAGGTACTTAAAAAAAAAAACCAATAAATATAATTGCTTTAGTTTATCGGGGAAAAAAATCAAAATTTGACTGATTTATGAAAAATCTCAAATTAATTAGGAGCTTTTCATTATTTTTGTCAAGAGATGGCGTTAAGATCGTGCCAATAAGAAACCTTGTTTCTTATATTAGCCTATTTTATAACTATTTGTATTATTTATTCATTTGAGAGATTTAATTATATTAATTAATTATTGTAATTAACTTATCTGAAAGCCCGCCTTCGGCGTCCTCCGCCTAGCTGAAATACGCGTTAAGTGTTCATTAATTATTTGTATATTTAATTAGAAAAAATTTCTATAAAGAAAATATCTATGGTTTATCTTCGATATTTTTACTTTTTTTTTTGGTCCTGTAGTATATTTTGACATTTTTTGCACTTAAAGAGCAGTCATTCATCACCATATATTCAGAAAAAAATTTGTGGTATGCTTTGGCCTAAAGCCTCTGGTTGAAGGCATAAATAAAAAAAAAAATTGGAAAGAATTTATTTTCAAAAAAAAATCCGCTTAAAAAAATTTCCTAAAATGACGAAATTATTGAGACGATTTGCCCTTAAAGATTAAAATCGGACGTATTAAAGCGCAAAACTTTTTCAGGATATTTTGTGTGCTGTCACTCCAGATTTTTTTACACAACTGTTAAACTCACATCCTAGAATATACCAGTATATTAATTTGTATTAATTATAATAGACCTATAATAAGTCGAGCTTAAAGATGTTACTAATTATGAGATTTATTCGACTGGAAGTTCAGCTGCATGGAAAACTAAATATTTATTTTATATCAGAGATGGTGAAATTAATATTTGATGTTTTAAATTTCTCATAATTATACTGTACATAAAACAAAATTATGTTTTATTTTAAGTATAAATAATAAAGGGTCATTCCATATCAAGTGATCAAAATAAAAAATAAAAATTTCCCTCATGTCTTTCTTTTTTTATTAGTTTTTGGTTTAATGAATAAACACATAAAACTAAATTAAAATTTGGAAAAAAAAATTTTTTATCTCATTTAGTTTTTTTCAAAATCTTGTTTCAAAATGTCAAAAAAAGCGAGTTTTCGCGCTTTTATGGATTTACGTTTTATTAATTATCTAAGGCTAGAAATAAGATAGAAAGTTGAAATAAAAACCATTCTCTTAAAAATTAAATAATATTTGGCTAGACCAACGCACTTATATTCAAAATTTTGTTTTGTTAATCAAGAGAAAAGTTATAACTAGAGTTATTAAATCAAATTACGAAGCTTGATTCATATTACTCTTTCAATTCGAAAAAATA
>JAKCPI010005609.1:0-13856 GCA_023213315.1 Euborellia annulipes
TAGGCTGTGCGATGATGATGAATCAGTGAGTCAGTCAGTGAGTTCTCTCTTTATATATATAGAGATAGAGATAAGAAATGTTACCTTTCATAGGTCAACTAATTTTTAATTTATTATTTAGAACTTTATGTGAACTTTATATGATTTCATTATTTATCTCTCTTTTCAATAATTGTAAAAAAAAAAATTATAATATAAAAATTGGCCAAGAAATCATAGTTAAGTAAGTAGTTATTTATTAGCTTCTGGAGTTAAAGGTCGAAGGTTCGCACCACGTACCAGGCGGAAAAATTTATTTCAATTGAAATGGATAACAAACAATAAGGAGAGGTTTTTTTTTTTAAACACTCACACTTTTTTTCCCATTCACACTCACACAAACAAACACACAGTCTTTTCGGCAACTTAGGCCATTAAAGACTTTTTACGATACCCATTATTTGTAAATATATCTATTGGGGGACCAAATGGCTTAAATAAAATCATCGGATTCGAACCCTCGACCCCTTGGTATACAAGACAGGCGCGCTACCAACTACACCAAGCCTGAGGGCGTGGGGGGGTTCTAAACGGGGCAGTATTTCTAAATAGGCTAAGTAGGCAGCAGGCTAGAGCAGGGGTCGGCAACCTGAGGCCCTTTGAAACTTTTTTGCGCGGTCCGCCAAAACACCAATAATACATTTTTTCTACCATGGTATATTTTTTTTAAAAATATTTATACTCTTATATGATATAAAAGCTCTATTTAAATTACATTTGAATGTGTGGTCCGAATAAAAAAGTTTATTTTGAAAATGGTCCACCGTCCGAAAAAGGTTGCCGATCCCTGAACTAGAGTGGTAACAAATTTTCAGGGACGGCAGTTTGGCAATTTATTCAAAAGTTAAAATGAAGAAGTTCAGATGTTAATTATATTATCTTTACCAATTTAAGAAATCATTCATATACTGGTATTGGTATTTAAACATGGTATAAAACAAATGTATTAAGCAAATATGAAATGATCTCTTTATATATATAGAGATATGTGGCAAATGGACTTGAGCCTATAGGCAGTATACTCTTAAATTCAGCACTGGGTCTAAATGACCTCAGATGCCGAAAAAGAACTTGAACAAATTTAAAAAAATAATATGATTACGTAGATATTATCACAGTTGGTTAGACAGAGTTAATTCACAATGTAGAAGAAGCCTTTAGATTTGCCCTCAATAAAAAAAAAAAAAAAAAAAAAAAAATTCGAAGACAGTTTATTTTCTTGTCAAAATTTTTAATAATAAAGTTCAAACTTTAAATGCAAATGAAATGAGAGTTTAAAAATCTATACATGAATATAAAAAGAAGAAGGGGAAATACCTAACCAAAAATGGATTCTTATTGAGAGATTCTTGACTATATTTTCAATTTTCCAATAAAAAGCGCAAACTGATAAGGAAAGTGAAGATTGTTCATGAATTTAACGTGATTTATTTCGGTTTCTCTTTGTATATAGATAAAAAAAAAAAAAATTGAAAGCAATAAATTATTATTATTCCATTCAAATAGCCAAGCTGGCTTAATCCATCTTCTGTATAAAAATATATACGTAAGGAAATTTCAATAATGGATTAAAAAAAAAATTTTACTGGATAATAAATTTGAAAAATCTTTAATAAGGGCATGCGGACACGGGTGACTTTAGTCACGCAACAGTTTCTGTCACTGTCGTCATTCAAAATCTGGCCGCACATGTGACTGTCTCGTTGATTTTTTACAAATATTTAATTGAGTTGTAAAATGGAGAGACAGCAGTTGTGTGGTCACTTGTAATAAATAAACGAAAAAAAAACTGTGAAATATGAAAATTGAAAAATTATCCCGATAAATTTTCAAATATTATAGAATGAATGTAACATGTCTGGGACCCGGTTACTAGGGTGCAAATGGAGAGCGTGGAATCGGTGCAGAAGAAATTTTTAAGATACAGTATCTTTTTTACAAAAGTACCGGCTTCTACGCTTCCCATGTCCCTTACCCTGAGCTCTTGGGGCTTTTCGAGGTGAGATCCCTGGAGAGTAGGAGGAGGCAACATGGCCTAAAACTTATATACAACATTGTTAATTATGGATTGGACTGTCCAAAGTTGCTTGAGAGAATTGGACTTTCTGTGCAGACCTTTGATAGGAGACACAAATATTTGCTCCATCAGGGGTTTGCGCGGACTCAATATAGGGAAAGATCTCCCGTCTTCAGAAATGTAGCCGAGGCCAATCGGAGGGAAATTGATGTGGTTGGAATTGGAAAAAACGATTTTTTATAAGGCTACTGGTTTCCCTGTGATTGGTCCTCTAATGTATGTTATTTGTTTTGTACG
The DNA here is from genome assembly GCA_023213315.1 of Euborellia annulipes. Lineage (NCBI taxonomy): Eukaryota > Metazoa > Arthropoda > Insecta > Dermaptera > Anisolabididae > Euborellia > Euborellia annulipes. Next base: position 2,354 of record JAKCPI010005609.1, read on the forward strand.
AGTATTTTATGTTTTGTATTTTATGAACTCCTCTCAGAATTTTATTGAATTTTGTATTTCTAATTTCAATGTTAATTGTTCTTCTCAAATGTTAAATGGGATAACTCATGTAATTTGAGTATATAAATAAATAAATAAATAAATAAATAAATAAATGTTACGATTATTTACTAGAATTTTTAAAACCAAGTGATTACATTTCAAAATACTAATATGCGGACTCAAAATAAGATGAGAAGAGAAAAAATTTATTTGTAATAAAATAAAAAAAAATTAAGTTCCTAGTTATTATAAAATTTTATAATGAAAACTGAGATATGGATTTTCACATGTGAGGACAGCCAGGAGGCGGGTTGCGCAGCTAGTTTATATATTTATACCATCAAGTATTTAAAAGAAAATTAATAGGACAAAAAATAAATTAGGTGTCTAAAATGGGTACACGAATGTCATAGGCCGCCATGGGGCGGGTTGCGCAGTTAGTTTATATATTTTTTTTTAATTATAAATATTAAATTCATATAAAATTTACATTTTTTAATTAAAAAAAAAATCAAAAGGATCGTTAAGGTGAAGAAAAGGTGAGAGAATGGAAGAGGTACCTGATAATGAAAGGATCGCTAACATGGCGTCCCACGCCAGAGAGGAAAGGAGCCAGGGCGTTGGAGGTTGATCAAAACGAAGCCATCGGATGTCGTTTGCACGTTGATGGACAAGCACTGGATAAATGATAACTTGGATAAACACTGGTTAAAGGAAAACTTGTTTGATAAGCACTAAATAAAAGTAAACTGTTGCCAAGCGTCATTTAGAAGCGCGAGAAGCATTAGTTTGATACACAATAGACGAGGCCCACTCGGCAATTGAATAGAACAACTGCAGTCAAGAGGCAAGGAGATGCCATGGGCATCATTTAAAAGACCCTCTCTGATTGGCTGAGCTCTCACCCAGTTGGCCAATCATAGAAGGCGTGAGAATAGTACACTCACATTCACACACACACACACACACACACACACACACACACACACACACATACACATAGTCTTTTCGGCAATATAATTAATTCAAATGAAAAATTTTTTTATACTGTATCATAAAGATAGGTATTTATAAAAAAAATAAATAAAACAAAATAATATTATTTTAACAAAAATCTGGAGTGGCTGGTCTCACAGCACACAACTTTCTCTTATTTTACTGAAGGTCACACCATATTTTTTGTATCGAAATATATTTAGTTGTCCACGAGGGCGTGGCAAAACAGGCGCCCGCCACGGGCGCAACTGGGGTGGGGGCGCAATCCAAAGGGGACCGACCTAGATGTGGTTTTTATTTACCAACATATTTATTAATCAGTGAGGCGCTACGGGGGAGAGGGAAAATGGCCAATTTTTAAAATTTTATATTCAAAATAAAATTTAATTCCCAAAAAAAAATATTTTTCTCAAATCTCGGGGGAGGTAATTACCTCCTTTAGTCCCCCCTTCTATCCGCCCATGATATAGACCTATTTAGTTTCAGATTTTCAATTCCTTGGAACCTAATTTTACTTTAGAAAATATAAAATTTTTGAGATGATTACGGCGTACGAATTTCGTTTTTCAGTATTATAATAGTAGTAATCTGTGGAGACTTTTAGAATTATAAGTATAATTTTTAAAGTTTCCACAAGAGTGCAGCACAAATCAGATATTTTATTCAATTATAAAGATTTTCTTTAATTGATCTTGAAATTTGTACTTAATTTAGAAAATATAATATTTTTTAATGTATTTTGACTATAAGACTATATATAACAAATTTAATTAATTAATTGTTAATATTTATATAATGATTATTATTAATTCTTCATACTTTTTAATTTTATTTTCTAATAAACTTGTATTGTCTTTGTAACAGGAGTGAACAGGAGAATAGAATAGTAAAGGAGTGTGTTGGCGCAAAAAAAAAAATAACCTCCTCTCTGTTTTTGATCTCCGGGTATATTCTTTGGTAATTTATCATATAAATTAAGAGATCTCAGACTGATTAGTGCTGCGACCCTGTGGAGACTTTTAGAATTATAAGTATAATTTTTAAAGTTTCCACAAGAGTGCAGCACAAATCAGATATTTTATTCAATTATTAAGATTTTCTTTCTATACACAAAATAATATAATTTATATGAAAAAAAAAATTACCAATGAATATACCCGAAGACCAAAAACAGAGATGGGGTTATTTTTTTTTGGCGCCAACACACTCCTCTACAGTGACGGCGCTAGCTTATTCTCAGTGAGGGGGCAGGGGTGGGGCAAACTTATCAACAGGGGGGGCAGTCAATAAATATATAGGCTACATCAACAGAGAAACAAAAAATCTGGTGTGACTCGTGGCACCAGATTTTTTGTGTGACCTTAGGAACCGACAGAAGTTTCGGATTCGGCCAGTCTCGGCCAAATTTCATCCGAAATTTCGTCCTGTCCGAAACCTGAGTTTAAAGAGAGAGATTATGCTCGTATACTAAAAAAAAAACGTCGAGTGAAATTCGCACTTAAAAAAAAGGTCAAATGATTTTCGCAAGAGCAAAAATTGGAAATTTTGCTAAAAAAAAAAGATGAATTTTGTATGGGAAATTTTAAGAAAAATTTTAAAACAAGTTTCGATTTCGGTCGAAATTAAAATTGAAGCCAAAATTCGGTTTCGGCTGAAAATCTTGTTTCGGTCGGACTCTAGTCGACAAAGGCGTATATTTAGTTTCCAACAGCACATAGCTTCCAATATTTATTTAAATAAAGTTATTTCAAAATTTTTTCAAAATTTCCTAAACAAAGAATTACAATAATTTATCGAGTCCGGGGGAATCTGGGGGGTATGGAAAATTTTTTTGAAAATAAGCCACTGAAATCTGCGTTTTTAGCTATCCTGAGTCGTGAAAAAGATCAAACTTGATTTGAGGTTAAAAGGCCCCCTGAGGAAAAAATTGCAAGAAAATGATTTTTTTTTAATTGAAATTTTAAGATTTGAGCTAAAAAGGGCCCGGGCCCCCTGAGCAGGGCCGGATCTAGAGGGGGGCAGTGGGTGCATGTGACCCGGGCGGCAGATATCAGGGGGCGGCAATTAAAGAAATATTTACTAAAAAAAGGTAAAATCATATGAATTTTGTATAGAAAATTTTAAGGAGGGGCGGCAAATTAAATTTTGCACCCCTAAAAAATCTCCTAGTTCCGGCCCTGCCCCTGAGGAAAAAAATTCCAAGAAAATGTTTTTTTTTTTAATTGAAATTTTAACCATGAAAATTATTTTTAATTGGAATTTTAAGGTGGGAGCGCAATGGGCCCGGGCCCCGGGGATATAGCCCCCCCCTGTCTGCGGCCCTGGTCACACCACCAGCACGTACAGGGAAATATTTTCAGTTTTGGTTGGCAGGCTTCCTCACTATCTCCTGAGAAATAGGAAAGCCCAGAAATTTTTCTGAAAGATATTGGCTATGCACAGAATTTCTCAAAATTAGTATCAATCACTTGAGCTTGATTCATAGCTGGTGGATTTACACTTGTACTCGAAGAAGAATTTTTTTTTTTAGATTGGGGCTCAATAAAGTTTTTTTTTTTTTAATTTAGTTCTTTTTCGGCATCGAAGGCCGATTGGTAAAGTTATCGGATATTTTTTTTCTTTTCGATGACATACATTATAATGGCACAAAAGAAAGATATTTACTTGACAAAAACTTGAGAGTAACTAAATTTATTTATTAAAATTAGGAACCGACCGAATATTCGGTTTCGGTTACGGTTTCGGCCAGTTACGGCCAAAAATCATGGTTTCGGCCGTAGTTTCGGTTTCGGCCAAAAAGTGGCCGAACCTTTCGGCCGGCCGAAACCAGAGTCTGAAAAAATGGGATGAGACTCGCATGCAAAAAAAAAAAAAAAAAAAAGGTCAAATAATTTGCACTTGAGGGAGAAAAAAATTTTAGTCTCCCTAAAAAAAAGGTAAAATGATTTTCACGGGAGGGAAAAAAAATTCAAAAAAAAAAAAGGTAAAATGAAAAAAAAAATCTATAGGAAATACAAGTTTCGGTTTCGGTTACGGTTTCGGCCGAAACTAAGGTTGAGGCCGAATATTCGGTTTCGGTTTCGGTTTCGGCTGAAAATCTTGTTTCGGTCGGACCCTAATTAAAATAAAGAATTTAAAAAAATAATCTTTCTTTTTCACATTAAAATAAAAAGCTTAAAACTTAAATTACATTTTTTTTTAAGGAAAAGTGAATAATTTTAGAAATTTTTTTATTTGGTTTTCGAGCTGATTGGGGGGGGGCATCCAGGGGGGCAGAGGTCCTTGCCGGGGGGGCGCATGCCCCCCCCTAGCCCCCGTAGCGCCGTCACTGCTCCTCTACTCAGCGGCGTAACCAGCCTTTGAGGGCGGGGGGGGGGGGCGAAGCTCAACTAGGGCGCCGATTTTCCAGGGGGGCTCCGCCCCTTGGACCCCCTTGCACGCCTTCGGCGGGCAAATTTCTTGCACCCAGTAATTTTCTCAGCGAATTTGTTTATATTTACATGTTTTTTAATGACCCCTGTATGATTTTGTTTTAATTTTTCTTTGCTTTTTACGAAAAATGTCGTTTTCTTCTGTGATTATTTCAAAAACAATTCAGTTTTCGGGAAAATATCAAAGAATAAAAACTTTTTAAAATAGAGTATTTTATTTCGACGGGCATGCAAATGAAATTTTATTTAAAAATTGCTAGACATTCGTTCATTCATTCACTAAATCTCGGGCGGGAATGGGCGGATTTGAAAAAATTCCGGGCGGGCCTGAAGAATGGTAAAAGCCCTTTCATTTTGAGAAAATCGAAAAAAACTGAAAAACTACATCAGTAAAATACTAGTACTTTTTGGCCGATTTTGATTAAAAGCTTATTTTCACGGTCCCGGGGGTGTTTAACTTAAATATAACATTTCAGTCTCATAGCTCAATTCCTTCATGCTTAAAAAAATTTTGAATCCCAAAAAATTAAATATTAAGGCTTATACGAATCCTGAGTAAATCTCCACAGCCTTAAAACAACAAATTAAGGCTTATATATTGCAAAATAAAAAAAAAAATTAATTATAAAGCCTCTATATACGTTATTTATTATTTTTTGGAATTAAATTCATTTAAAATAGTAGAATTCAAGTTGTAATATAATTTTAAAAGAAAACAATCAATTTTTTAAGACAATCGATGAAAAGAATATGATAAAATCACATACGCTGGGCTATATTTTAGAGGCCGTAGGGCGCCTATGCCGGTTTCGGGGGGCGCCAAGGGGCTCGATGCGCCTGGGGCGGGGGGGGCTCGAGCCCCCCTCGCCCCCCCCTGGTTACGCCACTGCCTCTACTATTCTATTCTCCTGTTCACTCCTTTTAAACATTCACACTTTTTTTCTCACTCACACTCTCTTCTTCTCACTTTCTCAGGCCATTTAAGACTTTGACGATAACCGTTATTGAATAAATATACATATATGGGGTCCAGGCATTCTTATTTAATCCATTTGGTATCCAAGTGGCTTAAATAAAATCATCGGACTGTCTGGGGTCCGAACCCGCGACGTTTGGTATACGAGGTTAGCACGCTAACCTCTACACCAAGCTTCGAGGGCTCACTCCTTTTACAATGACATATTTTTTATAAAAATAAATTTATTAAAAAATAAAATTATAACTTATGAAGAATAAAAAATATAATAATAATTACATTCCATTGATTGATTATATTAATAAATACATTTGTTATCGTCAAAAACATTTGTTTCCTAAATTAAATACAAGATTTCAAAGTTATTATTCCATAGATTTCACTACTATACAATAATACTGAAAATCGAAATTTATAGCGCCATATAGCCTATTTTATTATTTTGAATCCAATACTTTCTCTCTCCATATATTTAACATATATAGAGGTAAGAGAAAGTAAAAATGAAAATTTTTAAAATTTTTATTCTCAACTGCATTTTGTCTATGCGAGGAGAGTAATTTTATAAAAATTTACTGAGATATGTTTTTTTTTTCTCTGAATGAATAAATATAAATGTAGATGAAACTTCAAGCAAAAAGAAAGAAGAACGGAGTGGATAAATAACCTACGGTATGTCTGAAGCTGCAAAAACAATTGTTAAATTAAAGTGCCTGTAGGGTAATTGCAATGTTTAATTATGAATAAATAAAACTATTATTATTATTATTATAATATATTATTATTATTTGTTCTTGTTTGCGTGTTTACAGTTAATCCTCGTCAGATATTTCAAAAATAAAAAAAAATTAACATTTAAAAAGAAAAAGACAGGAGAACATTTTTTTTTCAAAAGTTATTTACTTGTTTATAAAATTAAAACAAAAAAAAAAAAATCTAGCTTAAAAACAAAGAAAAAGAGAAAAATTTTTTCTGACTAGTTAATTTTTGGAATAAATTTTCTTATCAAAGAATTGTTTTTGTTTGTTTAATAAATATATAAACGTGTATATTAGACTAAATAAAAAGAAAGGATTAAAAGTACTCGTATAATATCATGTTTTGTTTCTATCTTTTGGCCATTTTCTTTTTTTTTTTTGTTTACTCCCGTATCAGAAAGAGAGAGAAAAAGAAATCCCAATGAATATACGTGACTTGGGTTCGTTAACATAATAAAATTATTATTATTTTTGAAAAATAAAAAAAAAGGATGAGAAAAAAAACTAGGCTATTTGAAACATTCATTAAGATGAAATAATGGCAGATATATTTACATCAAAAGCCCCGGGCCCTCTCAAAAACAAATTTTATTTTATCTACAATTTTCCTTTTTTGCCTGAATCCTGAGGGCCCCCAAAGATAAATATTTGGGCGCCTATGCCCCCCCCCCCTCAGTACGCCTCTAACTACAGTCCATGCTGCCTGTGGCTTTTCATATTTTTCTATTAGCTCAGAAGTAGTAGGCGGGGCTTTGTGTTCTATTCGGTCCCGCCTATTCCCTTCCAATGTATTCAAAGGAGGAGCTAAGCCTCTCCTTTTTTATTCTCTTTTGTTTCTCATCCCTTACACCTCTGGTTGCCTAACTCATTGGCATTCACTCGATTAAAAAAAAGATGGCTCTTAAATTACACGATCTAATTTGTTGGTATAATTATAATATAGCCAAAAGAAATGAGGACTCTAATAAGTTAAAAAAAAAACAGTCCTATTAAAATATTTTGTGATATATATATATAAACATTTGGAACTTTTAAAAGGTAATTTTTAAATAATTATAACTTCACGTAATATTGGTTGGCTCCGTCGATTTTATTGTTATCTTACTATTGAACGAGCAATGTAAGATTGTTTATATATTTATTATTTGGACGATGTTATGCATAAAGGAACCAAGCGCTATTATGATCAAAATTGAGAAAAGACGGTCACCTTGCAGGAAAAAAGATCTACCTCTTCATTTAAATCACAACATTGTTACTTTGTGCACTTTTTTTTTGTAGAAAACAAGAAAAAAAAATCTGGTGTGACTGGCGCACAGCACACAACTTTCTCTTACCTTCGGTAATCGAAAGTTGGGTACTGTGCTTGTCACACCAGATTTTTTGTGTCGACATGTATTTAGTTTCCGACAGTACGGTACATTCGATTTTCAAGATGTAAAATTTATAAGTATGACAAAATATTTATATTTTGTTACCATGGCAACCATTTCTCCTATCTTTTCTATGGAGTACAAGAGTAAAGTGGTCTTCAGAAGATTTCAATCACAAAATGAGAATATACATTTTAAAGAGCAACTAAAAAATAGTTGATATATGAATTTAAAAAAAAATCGTTGGAGCAAATTTTGAGAAAATCGAAAAAAACTGAAAAAGTGCATCAGTAAAGTACTAGTACTTTTTGGTCGATTTTGTTCAAAAGCTTCGTGTCACGTCCCATGGGGGTGCCTAACTTCAATATAAAATTTCAACTTCCTAGCTCTTTTCGTTCTTGAGATATTTTGTTCACAGACACACACACACACACACACAGACACACACACAGACAGACAGATCATGTCGCGAAAACCACTTTTTTGGATTCAGGGGACCTCAAAACGTGTATATCCATCAAAATCTCGACATCGAATCCAATGATGATGAACTTTTTTCGAAATTGATGCACCGTGTCTACATCCTGGGTATATTAATATTTAGTTTTCTGCTGTACGATTCATTAGGATTCAAAATATAAAACAGTAAAATATTTTATAAATTTGAGATATTTTGTTCACAGACAGACAGACCATTTTGTGGGATGCACTTCTATTGAATTCAGGGGACCGCAAAACATGTATTTCCTTCAAAGTCTCGACATGAAAGGAATTCAATACATTTTTTCTAAATAGGCCAAAATAACGGACAAAGTAGTCCCAAAATGAAGATCCAAAACAAACTTTCTGATGACTAGTGCAAGCACAATCTTAATGTCATCTCTTAGCATTAATAGTTGAATCGCTTTAACTCCTACTTCCCGTTAAGTCTTCTCTTCTCAATTGATTAATTTTGGTATCTTTATTTTAAGCCTCTTAGATTCCCCATTCCTTAGAGAGGATTAAGTTCCTTGATGGGCATCCACAAGGGAGTGTGTAGGGTTATATACATACTTGGGATTTGATTGAAGGGTTCAGAGGGTTATCGTGTTAAAATATTAACTCTCTCTTAAAGCTATGACTCGTGCATTTTATATATATATTTTTTTTGAAAATTTATACTGAGAAGTCGTCTTTCACTGGTGGAATAAGTGGGTTGTAAATAGACTTACACTATTTTTACTTTTCATTACCTATATACTGTATATTTAAAATTCAAATGTAGAAATTTTTGATGGAAATACAAGTTTTGAGTTAAAAAAAATAAATCCTTTAAAATCTGTCTGTGTGTGTTCAAAATTAAGGAAAAAAAATGAGCTTCAAGGTTGAAATTTTATATTTAAGTTACGACAAATGAAATTAAGTTTAATTAAATTCTTATCCAATTATAGATAAATAAATAACACTAGGTTAAGTTTCAAAAGGTTTTTATTTTTAGCTTTTTATTTCGATGTTAATACACATAGGCGTAACTAGAGAATTTGGCTGGGGGGGGGGCATGGGACCAAATATCCTCCGGGGGGGGCCTGGAAAGCCCCATATTTTCTCAATTTTTCTTGGGGCAGAGAGCATTCTGGGGGGAGGGACCCGGCACCCCTCTAGTTTCGCCCATGTGAATACATCATCTTCAGAGCTACAGACAAACAGTTGTGATGTATTAACAATATTAACATGTATTAACAAAAGGTTTGTTACATAGCTCTGATAATGATGTATTAACGTCGAAATGCGCATAGAAGAAAAAACTCACACTTTTTTCCCATTCCCATTCACATTCACCCGCATATACACTCTTTTCGGTAACTTGGGTCATTTATGCCCAATTGCACCGCCCAATTTAAGTATAACTTAAAATAAAGTATCAACAACATGGCAACGTTGTAAATTTTAGTGATATTCTGCTGATTTATTTGTGATTTAATAATATAAGACTTTTCTTTTTTTTTTAAACATTCACACTTTTTTCTCATTCGCACTCACACTCACACACACATTCACACAGTCTTTTCGGCAACTTAGGCCATATAAGACTTTGACTGATAACCGTTGTAATTAATAAATCAATTTGGGGTTCAGGCATTTCTATTTAAGCCATCTGGTATCCAAATGGCTTAAATAAAATCTTCGGACTGCCTGGGTCCGAACCCGCGACGTTTGGTATAGGAGGTAGGCACGCTACCTACTACGCCACACCAGGGGGCAATATAAGACTTAAACGATACTGTTATTTATTAATAGATATATATTTGGGGGTCCTGGCATCTTTATTCACGCCATTTGGGTCTTGAAACATGATTTTATTTTCAATCAGAGAACTTGTTATCTTAGCAACGAGCGTGGTTAGCAACGGATGACAATGAAAGTGTGTTAAATTTTATACTTAACCCCCAAATATTTAAGCCCTCGATTTCGGGGGCTTAGCAATGACTTAAGTTAAAAAACAATATTGATAATATAATATTAATTCACTAATAATAATACATTTTTTGGATTCGATTTAGATTTTTCTTATAAAAACATGAACAATATGAACAATATTTTCGAGGATGATCTATATTATATACGTATATATTAGCGGAGGGTCTATCGGTCCATCCGTCTGTCACGCTCTGACCAACTTCCCGTTGGAATTTTTAAACGAAATTTTGGTCAGTAGAGCTGTGTTTTTCAATCTTTTTGAATTTACAGGTTGAAAAAATTCTGGCGATTCCCTTGGTCCATAGACCGACAAAAGGTTTGTAAATCAAAAGACTATGTAACAAGATATATGATTTTCTCTATTTTGGTACCTATTTCCCTTCTCCATGAAATTGTGTTTTTATTATAGTGTAGAACATTGCCTTTGTCCTTTTGCCGCCTACCCCCGTGTAGGGCTTCGCCACCCCCTAGGGGTCCCACCCACAGGTTGAAAACACTGTTATAGAGTGGCAGCTCGTTATTATTATTTATATATAAAATTGTTATTAATTAATCAAAAATCATGAAAATTAATATTTTGTTTCCGATTTTCTCATTTTTCTGAAATTAATATTTATAAACAATATGTATTTAATTTAGTTTATGATTATTAAAAAAGAAAAAATTATTAAATTAAAAATAAATCACCAGAATATCACTAAAATTTACAACGTTGCCAGGTTGTTGATACTTATTTTTAAGTCATACTTAAATTAGACGGTGCAATTGGGCATTAGGATCTTAAATAAAATCGGCCAAAAAGCTCTAGTACTTTACTAATGCATTTTTTCGATTTTATCAAAATTCCAGTAGAAGGATAATAAAAGAGAGAGCAGCTAGTTTTTCTTTTCCTTGCTGTTAAACCCTCATTGCTAACGTTTCGGTCCTGTTTAGAGGCCGTCTTGAAAGCATTAGGGTTGTCAATATAAATTTTAATTACTCCATATTTCACCCTATATTTACATAGTTGGTCGATTTTATAACAATATATTATTATGATAAGTAGGTGAGATATTTTATAATGGTGGAGTCTGTGAGTAAAATTCTGTGACTGTTCTATCGAGCTTAGTTTATGCTTAGTTTATTCACAAACTAAGCTCGATAGAACAGCCCGGACAGAATTTTACTCACGAGACTACCATTATAAAATATCTCACCTACTTATCATAATATATTGTTATAAAATCGACCAACTATGTTAAATATAGGTGAAATATGGAAATTGAAATTTATATTGACAACCCTAATCGTCTCTGAAGATGGCCCTAAACAGGACCGAAACGTCAGCAACTGAGGGTCTAATAAAGTGAAAGAAAACTAGCTGCTCTCTCTTTTATTATCCTTCTACTACATCAACTACACAGCTTATAAAAAAACCTCCAATATTATCAAAAATTCGCTTTAAGGGAGGGGTACAAGTATTACGTAATG
>JAKCPI010005610.1:0-12866 GCA_023213315.1 Euborellia annulipes
TTTTATATTCACTTTTTAAAGTGTTGAGATATCAATTTGTTTTTGCGGTAAAGAAGAATCGAAGCATTGAGAATTGACCACGAGTTAAGAACGTTTAAGGTCCGTGAATTTCAGGTTTTCAACGATGGCCGTCCAAGAAACATGTACATGTACCAAATTTGCCCGCCGAAGGCGGGCAATTGCTCGCCGAAGGCGAGCAAAGCTCGCCGGTAGGCGAGCTTGGGGGTCCAGGGGGCGAAGCCCCTAGCTAGCGCAAGGTTCGCCGAAGGCGAACCTTGCGGCTAGTTGCATATAAAATGCTATTAACTTCAAGTAGAGGTTAGTTCGCTTGAATCACATTATTGCAGTTGGAACGTTATACAGTATTTAGATTTTTAATAAATAATTAATACAAAATCTGGTCTTTAATTAACAAGTGCCGCTGATGTGTTCGAGAGAAATGCCTTGAGCTTAATTAATCAGAACAATATATTAAAAATAAATATAATTCGGCGAGAAGTTACTGTTGATGTTAGAAATTAGGAAGAGCATGTACAGGTGCAGCAAAAAACAAAGCCTTTGTCTCCTTCGGCATTTGGTATTCAAAGGTTTTGGTTTTTGCTGCCTTTGTACTTACTGATTTTTAAAATAATAAATCATCTTTTTTTAATGCGACTGAATTTGAAAAGCTACTTTCCGACGGCTAAGCATTTCGGTTGCCTAACCTCAAGGCTCCTCTCTCTAACTCTTGTGGCACCAACTGTACTACCTCAAAAAGATATGCACATATTAATAAAAAACTTGTGAATAATTATAAATTTGATTCTTGTTTCGTTGATTCTTTATTAAAGTAGATGGAAGGAGAGTACGAAATAGAAAATAGCGATAGAGAGAGGATTGGGTTTATTTGTCCAGGTGATAACTCAGCATCTATTAATTGTAGAATATTGAAACTTTGCAAGTCTATCCAACGAACCAACGAACCAACCAACCCCTTTAGGCAAATTCGACCACTTTTGTTTGATCATCGGCCCTCGTCGTTTGCTCCTCAGAGTTCATTTATCTTTTGTCTCTTTAAACAAATTTCATACTAAAAGATTAAAGTGAAAAAAATAAATATTGATATGTATTTCTTACGCTAAAATCGCCTCAACTTTTATTTATATAACATGTTTTTTGAAAGATTTATAATTATTAGTTATAAAGAAATCTGGTGAAAAAGGTAAAATGATGAATGATGAATTTTATATACAAGTTTCGGTTTCGGTTGAAAATCTTATTTCGGTCGGACCCTAATATATATATTAACATATATAACATAAGAGAAAGTAAAAATTAAATTTTTTCTTTTGGAGTTCTGATAAATTTGAATTTATTTTTTTTTTTTTCTCCCGGAAGAAGATAGTCATATAAAGACTAAATCATTTTTTTTTTTGGCATTCAAACGTCGAACGCAAAACGAGAATTTAAATCATCCATTTTTATTTTTATTTTTATTTTTTTTTATTTTTATTTTTTTTTATTTTTAAAGGGAGAAAATATGCTTTATGTCGCCCTATAGATAAATAAATGTTTTGTGATATATAAATACCGAGATCAAGATTTATAATAACTATGTATTGGTTAAACGTAAAAATAAATTTTGTAAAAGTCCATTAGAAAAACGCCCTTATTCATTCAATATTTACACCATTAGATAACCTCTTCATTATATACCAAACGTCGCGGGTTCGGACCCCATCTGGATACCAGATGGCTTAAATAAAAATGCCTGGACCCTAATATATATAAATTCATAAATAACGGTTATCGTAAATGTCTTATATGGCCTGAGCTGCCGAAAAGACAGTGTGAATGTGTGTGTGAGTGTGAGTGTGAAAACCTCTTCATTATTATGTTACGCTTTTATTTAATTTTAACTCTCTGTCTAGACAGCATATTTCAATCAATTTGTAATTATTGGATAAAATTATTTGTTTTTTATTACACACAGTATCTCCGTGGCTGAGAGATAGTGACAAATGTCAATATTGTTAATCTTAAAAACCAAGGGGCGTGGGTTAGGATATTATATTTTGTTTCAATGGGAGCTAATTCTCCTATTTTTCCTATGAAGTACAAAAGTAGAGTGTGTGTGCTTCAAACAATTTCAAGGGCAAATTGAGAATATACAATTTAAAGAATATTTAAAAAATAATGAATTTTATTCACTATTGTTAGGGAGCGTACAAGCATTACGTAATACTTGTACCCTCCCTTAAAGCGAATTTTGATAATATTGGAGGTTTTTTTATAGCTGTGTAGTTGATGTAGTAGAAGGATAATAAAAGAGAGCAGCTAGTTTTCTTTTCCTTTATTAAACCCTCATTGCTGACGTTTCGGTCCTGTTTAGGGCCATCTTCAGAGCATTAGGGTTGTCAATATAAATTTTAATTTCCATATTTCACCTATATTTAACATAGTTGGTCGATTTTATAACAATATATATTATGATAAGTAGGTGAGATATTTTATAATGGTAAAGTCTGTGAGTAAAATTCTGTGACTGTTCTATCGAGCTTAGTTTATGAATAAACTAAGCATAAACTAAGCTCGATAGAACAGTCACAGAATTTTACTCACAGACTTTACCATTATAAAATATCTCACCTACTTATCTTAATATATATTGTTATAAAATCGACCAACTATGTTAAATATAGGTGAAATATTGAAATTAAAATTTATATTGACAACCCTAATGCTCTGAAGATGGCCCTAAACAAGACCGAAACGTCAGCAATGAGGGTTTAATAAAGGAAAAGAAAACTAGCTGCTCTCTCTTTTTATTATCCTTCTACTGAATTTTGATAAAATCGAAAAAATGCATTAGTAAAGTACAGGGGCGCCGGAACGAATTTGAATCAGGGGGGGGCAAAAAAATTTTTTTTACAAAATTAAAATAATTTAATATGTTCAAATAGTATAAAACAAAAACAAATCTACTATAAAACTTTAAAAATTTTAAATAAAATCACAATTTTAATAAAATTAAAATTTTAAAAAATTTGGTAGTGATTTTATCAAAAATTTTTGGAAAAAATTTGGAAAAAAATCTGGTGTGACTGGCGCACAGCACACAACTTTCTCTTACCTTCGGTAATCGAAAGTTGTGTACTGTGCTTGTCTCACCAGATTTTTTGTGTCGACATGTATTTAGTTTCCGACAGTAGGGTACATTCGATTTTCAAGATGTAAAATTTATAAGTATGGCAAAATATTTATATTTTGTTACCATGGCAACCATTTCTCCTATCTTTCCTATGAAGAACAAGAGTAAAGTGGTCTTCAGAAGATTTCAATCACAAAATGAGAATATACATTTTATAGAGAATCTAAAAAATAATTGATTTTTGAATTTAAAAAAAAAATCGTTGGAGCAAATTTTGAGAAAATCGAAAAAAACTGAAAAAGTGCATCAGTAAAGTACTAGTACTCTTTGGCTGATTTTGTTCAAAAGCTTCGTGTCACGTCCCATGGGGGTGCCTAACTTAAATATAAAATTTCAACTTCCTAGCTCTTTTTGTTCTTGAGATATTTTGTTCACAGACACACAGACACACACACACACACACACAGACAGACAGACAGACCATGTCGCGAAAATCACTTTTTTGGATTCAGGGGACCTCAAAACGTGAAGATCCATCAAAATCTCGACATCGAATTTTTGACATGAAACCAATACTTTCTCTCTCTATATATTAACATATATATAGAGGTACGAGAAAGTAAAAATGAATTTCTTACTCTTTTAATTTTTTTAATTTAGAAGATTTTAATTTTCAAAAGTAAAAATATATCATTTTTAAAAATAAATGAAATAAAAAGAAATTTTGCCCCCCTCTGTCCCCCCTGTAGGTTGCCAGGGGGGGCAATGTACCCTTGCCCCCCCCCCCAGTTCCGGCGCCTATGGTAAAGTACTAGAACTTTTTGGCCGATTTTATTTAAGGTCTTAAATGACCCAAGTTACCGAAAAGAGTGTATATGCGGGTGAATGTTAATGGGAATGGGAAAAAGTGAGTTTTTTTCTTCTATGCGCATTTCGACGTTAATACATCATTATCAGAGCTATGTAACAAACCTTTTGTTAATACAGTGCCCACCATAAGTATAGCAACTTCTTAAAAATTAAGGTTATAGGTTTTTAGTATTAAATGAACAAAAATTAATTGAAGCTTTAAATTCTATATTTCAAATGAAAAGATAATTACAAGAAAATTTTCTTACTTTGAAGAAGAAATCTTTTTTAAAAATAAAATACATTATTTTGAATTGTTTTAAACCCACCAAAAGTATAACAACAACAAAGATATTAATGATTAATTAGGACAAAACGAAATAAAAATAATTATTTTAATAATCAGAAGCTTTGCCAGATCGATTGATAACTTGGTAAATTCGATTAATCATACTTGCATAAAGATTATCAATCGCTTTTTTGGGGAATGTCTTTTGAGGCACAGATAATCGCATCCTTCAATTTCATATTGCTTATTATTTGCATAAAGGCTCAAACAGACAGAACGCGAAATTCGCGTCGCTTGGCGTTTTTTCAACGCCGCGAAAGGGCGCGAAATGTTGTATAAGGCAAGACTGTATCATCCCCGTCACACAGGGGGCGAACTTACGCGGCGTAAACGCTCTCTTTTGCGCGATAGCTTTTTCGAGTTGTACAAATTTACAACTCCTTCGCGCGAACAGGCGAACTATCATCAAGATGAGTAATGAAATAAAAAAACTTATAGAGTTAAAAACACTTGTTTTTTCGCCTCTAACTAAATAAAAGTAAATAATATTAAGTTATATTATAGTCTATATTTAATAATTGTGTAATAAATATGTTTTTTGTTGGCAGCCAATCTATGATTAGTAAAAAGTCCGAATCGAGGTAATTGAATAGTATTATCTTATTCTAATTTACAAGCCTCGAAAAATATTTAATCAAAGTTAGCATTAATAAAATAAGATTTAAATAAAATCTAATTTTGCAATGATATTCTATTTCTTTCGTAATATAATACTTTATTTATAAAATATTTATAAATTCATTAAATAAAGGTTGTTGAAACATATACACAATACCGGATCCTACGCCCAGATTACGCTTCCTGTGTGGCTTAGCAAAAACGCCTCTCGCCGCGAAATGCGCGCGTAGCCTGAGCGTCGCGAATTTCGCGTTCTGTCTGTTTGAGCCTTAAATCTGCCGAACGATGATGCTCCATATATTACTTTCTCTTACCTATGTATATATGTAATATATATATAGAGAGAAAGTATTGGTTTCATGTCAAAAAATTCGATGTCGAGATTTTGATGGATCTTCACGTTTTGAGGTCCCCTGAATCCAAAAAAGTGGTTTTCGCGACATGGTCTGTCTGTCTGTCTGTCTGTCTGTGTGTGTTCAATTTTAAGCATGAAGGAATTGAGCTATGAGGCTGAAATTTTATATTTAAGTTAAACACCCCCGGGACCGACAAAATAAGCTTTTAATCAAAATCGGCCAAAAAGTACTAGTACTTTACTGATGTACTTTTTCAGTTTTTTTTCGATTTTCTCAAAATTCGCTCTAACGATTTTGATTAAAATTCAAAAATCAATTATTTTTTAGATGCTCTTTCAAATGTATATTCTCGTTTTGCCCTCAAAATTGTTTGAAGCACACTTTACTCTTGTGCTTCATAGGGAAGATAGGAGAAATAAATGGTTGCCATGGTAACGGAATTTAAATCTTCTTTTTATTAGATTAAAAATCAATTATTATTTAAACGCCCATTTTTTTTTTCGGAGAAAACATATCTCTCTCTCTCTCTCACAAAACTATCTTCCTCTCTTTCTACGCGTTTTAAATTTTTCTACCTTATCTTCGCATTTGGCCAATGTTAATTTCCTATAGGGATTTGTATGTTAATTTCAATTCAAAAGGGGGTCCCCTTTGGAACTTTTTAGGCATTTAAAATTTTTTTTCCAATTCTTATGAAATTTTGTATTTATTTACGAATCTATATTGTGTATAAAATGTCCAAATATGAGATTAAAATTTTTGAAAAATAACCATAGTTTATTTCAAGCAATCAACATTTAAAATGCAAGTTTGAAACTAAGGTGCTATGGGAAACTAAATATATCTCGACACAAAAAATCTGGGTGTGACCAGCACAGTGCGCAACTTTCTCTTACCGAAGGGTAAGAGAAAGTTGTGTGCTGTGCGCCAGTCACACCAGATTTTTTTCTATGATATTTAAATCTGGAGATCTTGGGGGGCCAACATAAAACTTTAATATTTTCATTTTGAAGCCATGTTTTTGTAGAGATACTTGAATGTATTGAGGCATTATCTTGTTGAAAAATATAATTTTTTTTGTGATTTCGACGGATAAAAGGTAAAATATGTGTTTTTAAAACACCTTGATAATCTAAAGAGTTCATTTTATGCGTTACAAATTCTAAGCCGATTATTCCTTTAGGACTCATTGCTGCCCAAACCATGACGCTTCCTCCTCCAAAGTTCTTTTTGAAAAATACTCAGGACTCTTTCGGAGATCTCTCCAATAATATCGGAAACCATCAGGTCCATCTAAATTATTATTTTTTTTTCGTCACTAAATATAATCTAGAATATAATAAAAAAGCAATTTCAAAATAATCGTCCAAATTTAGGATTAATTAAAATACCAACCTTTGTCCAATCTTGCTGCATGTTTTTCTTGGCAAACTCAAGACGATGTTTTTTGTGTGAAACATTTAAGGCAGGTATTTTTTTCATTCTTGAACGAGTTATATGCTGGGAACGCCGCAGAACCCTCAAAATCGTATTATTATGCACAGATAAATTAAGATCACTTTTTATTTGGGTACTTGATAAAGTATAATTTGAAGCTAATGCAAGAATTCTTCGTTCATCCCGAGAAGATAATTTTTTTGGGCGTCCTGTACGTTTCGAAATACCATAAATTTCTGGATTTTTTAAAAAAACGACTAATAGCTGATGGAGATCTCCCCAATTGTTGCGCGATTTCACAATTTTTATGCCTGCTTTGTGCAAAGCCACTATCTGGGCCTGTTCTTCTTTGGAAAAGTGCTTTCCGTGAGGCATTATGTTCAAATGAGCCTTTAAAAATGATTATATATTATTTATTTATAATTTTCTAATAATATTGATCATTTTTATTTAAAAGAAAAAAGTATATGTTTTATTTTTAGTGAAATGTTGTTATACTTTTGGTGGGTCAAATTCATATTAAAAACCTATATTTTACTTTAAAAATGATTATTTCTTTAAAATTTAAATATTTTTTTTATCATATATTTTTATAAGGCATATAGAATAGAATAATAAGAATAATATTTACTAACATTTATATTTGACAGCAATAATCTTAATTTTTAAGAAGTTGCTATACTTATGGTGGGCACTGTACATGTTAATATTGTTAATACATCACAACTGTTTGTCTGTAGCTCTGAAGATGTTTGTATTCACATGGGCGAAACTAGAGGGGTGCTGGGTCCCCCCCCCCAGAATGCTTCTGCCCTCCTAGAAAAATTGAGAAAAATATGGGGCTTTCCAGGCCCCCCGGAGGATATTTGGTCCCATGCCCCCCCACCAGCCAAATTCTCTAGTTACGCCTATGTGTATTAACATCGAAATAAAAGCTAAAAATAAAAACCTTTTGAAACTTAACCTAGTGTTATTTATTTATCTATAATTGGATAAGAATTTAATTAAACTTAATTTCATTTGTCGTAACAAATATAAAATTTTCAACCTTGAAGCTCATTTCTTTTTCCTTAATTTTGAACACACACAGACAGATTTTAAGGGATTTATTTTTTTTAACTCAAAACTTGTATTTCCATCAAAATTTCGACATTTGAATTTTGAATATATATTAATAGTAAAAGTAAAAAGGAAGTCTATTTACAACCCACTTATTCCACCAGTGAAAGCGACTTCTCAGTATAAATTTTCGAAAAAAAAGAAATATATAAAATGCACGAGTCATAGCTTTAAGAGAGAGTTAATATTTTAACATGATAACCCTCTGAACCCTTCAATCAAATCCCAAGTATGTATATATAACCCTACACACTCCCTTGTGGATGCCCATCAAGGAACTTAATCCTCTCTAAGGAATGGGGAATCTAAGAGGCTTAAAATAAAGATACCAAAATTAATCAATTGAGAAGAGAAGACTTAACGGGAAGTAGGAGTTAAAGCGATTCAACTATTAATGCTAAGAGATGACATTAAGATTGTGCTTGCACTAGTCATCAGAAAGTTTGTTTTGGATCTTCATTTCGGGACTACTTTGTCCGTTATTTTTGCCTATTTAGAATATGGATTCCTTTCATGTCGAAACTTTGAAGGAAATACATGTTTTGCGGTCCCCTGAATTCAATAGAAGTGCCTCCCACAAAATGGTCTGTCTGTCTGTGAACAAAATATCTCAAATTTATAAAATATTTTTCTGTTTTATATTTTGAATCCTAATGCACCGTACCGCAGAAAACTAAATATACCCAATATGTTGACACGGTGCATCACTTTCGAAAAAAAGTACAATGAGAGACAATATTAAGTCCCACCTATGCTTTTTCTACTTGTGATTATTTCATTTTTTTTTTTTAATATTTTATATTTTTTAATGGAAACTTTCATGGTTCAAAGCTAGAAAATTTCCAATAAAGATTTTCATTTTCTTTTATAAAAACAATGAAATAATCACAAGTAGAAAACGCATAAGTGGGACTTAATATTGTCCCTCACTGTAGATCAGCAAAGAAATAGTATTCGAATTTTCTAATCTTTCAAATTTGAAAAAAATCGTTTTCAGAAATGGTGTACTTATAAATGGACGATGTTATACACGAAGGAACCAAGCGCCACTAATCCAAATCTTAGATAAAGGGCTTTTCATTTGCACAATTGTAGACAAAACCATTGACAATTACTTTTTTTCTTGTTTACTAGAAAAAAAAAGTGCACAAAGTAACAATGTTGTGATTTGTAGAGGTCTTCTTTTTTCTTGCAATATGGCGGTCTTTTCTCAATTTCAATCATAATAGTGCTTGGTTCCTTTATGCATAACGTCGTCCAAATAATAAATATATAAACAATCTTACATTGCTCGTTCAATAGTAAGATAACAATAAAATCGACGGAGCCAACCAATATTACGTGAAGTTATAATTATTTAAAAATTACCTTTTAAAAGTTCCAAATGTTTATATATATATATATATATCACAAAATATTTTAATAGGACTGTTTTTTTTTTTAACTTATTAGAGTCCTCATTTCTTTTGGCTTTATTATAATTATACCAACAAATTAGATCGTGTAATTTAAGAGCCATCTTTTTTTAATCGAGTGAAGGCCAAGGAATTAGGCAACCAGAGGTGTAAGGGATGAGAAACAAAAGAGAATAAAAAAGGAGAGGCTTAGCTCCTCCTTTGAATACATTGGAAGGGAATAGGCGGGACCGAATAGAACACAAAGCCCCGCCTATTACTTCTGAGCTAATAGAAAAAAATATGAAAAGCCACAGGCAGCATGGACTGTAGTCAGAAGCGCACCGGAGGGGGGGGGGGGGGGGGCATAGGCGCCCAAATATTTATCTTTGGGGGCCCTCAGGATTCAGGCAAAAACGGAAAATTGTAGATAAAATAAAATTTGTTTTTGAGAGGGCCCGGGGCTTTTGAAGTAAATATATCTGCCATTATTTCATCTTAATGAATGTTTCAAATAGCCTAGTTTTTTTTCTCATCTTTTTTTTATTTTTCAAAAATAATAATAATTTTATTATGTTAACGAACCCAAGTCACGTATATTCATTGGGATTTCTTTTTCTCTCTTTCTGATACGGGAGTAGACAAAAAAAGAAATGGCCAAAAGATAGAAACAAAACATGATATTATACGAGTACTTTTAATCCTTTCTTTTTTATATAGTCTAATATACACGTTTATATATTTATTAAACAAACAAAAAAACAATTCTTTGATAAGAAAATTTATTCCAAAAATTAACTAGTCAGAAAAAATTTTTCTCTTTTTCTTTGTTTTTAAGTTAGATTTTTTTTTTTGTTTGTTTTAATTTTATAAACAAGTAAATAACTTTTGAAAAAAAAATGTTCTCCTGTCTTTTTCTTTTTAAATGTTAATTTTTTTATTTTTGAAATATCTGACGAGGATTAACTGTAAACACTCAAACAAGAACAATTAATAATAATAGTTTTATTTATTCATAATTAAACATTGCAATTACACTACAGGCACTTTAATTTAACAATTGTTTTTGCAGCTTCAGACAAACCGTAGGTTATTTATCCACTCCGTTCTTCTTTCTTTTTGCTTGAAGTTTCATCTACATTTATATTTTTTCATTCAGAGAAAAAAAAAACATATCTCCGTAAATTTTTATAAAATTACTCTCCTCGCCTTGAGGGATGCAAAATTGTCAATTAAATAAATATACCAAATCAGCTTTCTTCGTTAATTCTATTTACACAGCTAGAACACCAAAACTTAATAATCTGTTCGTACACATAGTAGATTAAGAATATAATTTTTTTATTATATTTATTATTTTTAGATTTTGAGCTTAAATGACCCGGGCGAAAACTACTTTTTTTGGACTCAAGGAACCTCAAAGCGTCTATATAACAGGAGAATATTAGAGGAGTGTGTTGGGGCCAAAAAAAATTTTAATCTCCGGGTATATTCATTGGTAATTTTTCATATAAATTATATTATTTTGTGTATAGAAAGAAAATCTTTATAATTGAATAAAATATCTGATTTGTGCTGCACTCTTGTGGAAACTTTAAAAATTATACTTATAATTCTAAAAGTCTCCACAGGGTCGCAGCACTAATCAGTCTGAGATCTCCTCTTAATTTATATGATAAATTACCAAAGAATATACCCGGAGATCAAAAACAGAGAGGAGGTTATTTTTTTTTTTGCGCCAACACACTCCTTTACTATTCTATTCTCCTGTTCACTCCTGTTACAAAGACAATACAAGTTTATTAGAAAATAAAATTAAAAAGTATGAAGAATTAATAATAATCATTATATAAATATTAACAATTAATTAATTAAATTTGTTATATATAGTCTTATAGTCAAAATACATTAAAAAATATTATATTTTCTAAATTAAGTACAAATTTCAAGATCAATTAAAGAAAATCTTTATAATTGAATAAAATATCTGATTTGTGCTGCACTCTTGTGGAAACTTTAAAAAATTATACTTATAATTCTAAAAGTCTCCACAGATTACTACTATTATAATACTGAAAAACGAAATTCGTACGCCGTAATCATCTCAAAAATTTTATATTTTCTAAAGTAAAATTAGGTTCCAAGGAATTGAAAAATCTGAAACTAAATAGGTCTGGGGAGATTCCTTCCCTTTTTTTTGGCTTCCCTTTTGTTTTTTTTTTATTTATTTTTTATAATTTTTAAAATAAAAGGGGAAAAAAAAAAAGAGGTGCCGGATATGAAGGGCGGACTAAAGGAGGTAATTACTTCCCCCGAGATTTGAGAAATATATTTTTTTTGGGAATTAAATTTTATTTTGAATATAAAATTTTAAAAATTGGCCATTTTCCCTCTCCCCCGTAGCGCCTCACTGATTAAATAAATATGTTGGTAAATAAAAACCACATCTAGGTCGGTCCCCTTTGGATTGCGCCCCCACCCCAGTTGCGCCCGTGGCGGGCGCCTGTTTTGCCACGCCCTCGTGGACAACTAAATATATCTCGATACAAAAAATATGGTGTGACCTTCAGTAAAATAAGAGAAAGTTGTGTGCTGTGAGACCAGCCACTCCAGATTTTTGTATTTTTTTTTTTTTTTTTATAAATACCTATCTTTATGATACAGTATAATAAAATTTTTCATTTGAATTTAATTAGTATAATGCCGAAAGACTATGATGTACGTGTGTGTGTGTGTGTGAATGTGAGTGTACTGATTTCTCGCCTTCCTATGATGATGGGCCAACTGGGTGGTGGGCGTCCAGCCAATCAGAGAGAGTCTTTTCAATGATGCCCATGGCATCTCCTTGCCTCTTGACCTGAAGTTATTCTATTCATCTTCGAGAGTGGGCCTCGCTATTCACATGTGTCAAACTAATGCTTCTCGCGCTGTCTAAATGACCTTGGCAACGTTTGTTTTTATTGGGTGTTTGTTGCTTTATCGACAAGAGTTTTCCTTTAACCAGTGTTGATCAAGCATATCATCTATCCATGCTTGTTCCATCAACGTGCAAACGACAATCCGATGGCTTCGTTTTTGATCAACTTTTCCAGCATGGCTCCGAATTTCCTCTCTTCGGCATGGGATTACGCCATGTTAACCCGTCCTTTCATTATCAGGTACCTCTTCCATTCTCTCAGCCTTTTCTTCACCTATGATCTCTTGTAGATTTATTTTAATTAAAAGTGTCAATTGATATGAATTTTAATATTTATAATAAATATATAGAACCATTTTGCGTGTAACCCGCCCCATGGCGTGCACTTGATATTCGTGAACCCATTTTAGACACCCTATTCACTATTGCTCCTACTTTATTGACTTTTGACACGTGGTATAAAAACATAGTAAACTAGCTGCAACAACCGCCTCCTTTGTTGCAGTCTTTCATGTGAAATCCCATAATCTCAGTATTCATTATAAAATTTTTAATAACTGGCAACATAAAGTTACTAATTATTTTATTACAAACAAATTTTTTCTCTCTCTCATCTTATTTTATGTCTGCATATTAGTATTTTTGAAATGTAACTCACTGGTTTTAAAAATTCCAGTAAATAATCGAAACATGTTAT
>JAKCPI010005611.1:0-10249 GCA_023213315.1 Euborellia annulipes
TATTACGTATCGCAATTTTTGAAGATTTTTGACCCCCCCCCTCTAGACGTTACGTAACGCTCAAGTGGTCATTTTTATCTAAAAGTCACAATTATGTTGCGCAAAATATCAAAAAGTCGCTAAAACACCAGTTACGTAACCCCCTTGTAACGCATGGTAACGTTTTACGAGACCCCCCTCCCCCAAATTGCGTTACGTAATACTTGTACGCTCCCTTAAAGCGAATTTTGATAAAATCGAAAAATGCATTAGTAAAGTACTAAAACTTTTTGGCCGATTTTATTTAAGGTCTTAAATGAACCAAGTTACCGAAAAGAGTATATATGTGGGTGAATGTGAATGAAGTGTGAGTTTTTTCTTCCCTCATAACAAAAAATAAATAAATATATATATATATATATATATATATATATATATATATATATATATATATATATATATTTATAGTCTTTTTCGACAACGGAGGCCATTTAGACCCCGTCTCTATTAATTTTAATTTATTGGTAACCAATTAAATTTGGCACTAGTTTAAACATTCTAAAATTTAATTAAATTCTCATCTAATTATAGATAAACAAGTAACAGTAGGTTAAGTTTCATAAGGTTTTTATTTTTAGCCTATGTGCATTTCGGCGTTATTACATCATTATCAGAGCTATGACACAAACCTTTTGTTAATACATGTTAATATTGTTAATACATCACAACTGTTTGTCTGTAGCTCTGAAGATGATGTATTAACATGGGCGAAACTAGAGGGGTGCCGGGTCCCCCCCCCAGAAGGCTAGTGCCCCCTCCCAGAATGCTCTCTGTTCCAAGAAAAATTGAGGCCCCCCGGAGGATAGCTGGTCCCATGCCCCCCCCCCCCCCCCAGCCAAATTCTCTAGTTACGCCCATGTGTATTAACATCGAAATATGCATAAGCTAAAAATAAAAACCTTTTGAAACTTAACCTAGTGTTATTTATTTTTCTATAATTGGATAAGAATTTAATTAAACTTAATTTCATTTGTCGTAACTCAAATATAAAATTTCAACCTCGTATCTCATTTATTTTTTGCTTAATTTTGAACACACACAGACAGATTTTAAGGGATTTATTTTTTTTAACTCAAAACTTGTATTTCCATCAAAATTTCGACATTTGAATTTTGAATATATATTAATAGTAAAGTAAAATTAGTCTAAGTCTATTTACAACCCACTTATTCCACCAGTGAAAGACGACTTCTCAGTATAAATTTTCGAAAAAAAGAAATATATAAAATTCACGAGTCATAGCTTTAAGAGGGAGTTAATATTTTAACATGATAACCCTCTGAACCCTTCAATCAAATCCCAAGTATGTATATATAGCCCTACACACTCCCTTGTGGATGCCCATCAAGGAACTTAATCCTCTCTAAGGAATGGGGAATCTAAGAGGCTTAAAATAAAGATACCAAAATTAATCAATTGAGAAGAGAAGACTTAACGGGAAGTAGGAGTTAAAGCGATTCAACTATTAATGCTAAGAGATGACATTAAGATTGTGCTTGCACTAGACATCAGAAAGTTTGTTTTGGATCTTCATTTCGGGACTACTTTGTCCGTTATTTTTGCCTATTTAGAAAAAATCTATTGGATTCATTTCATGTCGAGACTTTGAAGGAAATGTCCCCTGAATTCAATAGAAGTGCATCCCACAAAATGGTCTGTCTGTCTGTGAACAAAATATCTCAAATTTATAAAATATTTTTCTGTTTTATATTTTGAATCCTAATGAACAGTCCCGCAGAAAACTAAATATACCCAGTATGTAGACACAGTGCATCAATTTCGAAAAAAGTACATCAGCAAAGAAATAGTATTCGGGTTTCTAATCTTTCAAATTTGAAAAATATCGTTTTCAGAAATGGTGTATTTATAAATGTTATGCACGAAGGAACCAAGCGCCACTAATCCAAATCGGAGATAAAGGGCTTTTCATTTGCACAATTGTAGACAAAACCAATGACAATTATTAACACATTTTTATAGTTTGAAGGAAAAGTGGTGTAGGTTTTCCGTGAAACATATTTATAAATAAAATTATTAACACATATTTAAATACTCGATATATTTCGGGTTGTTAACCCTTCTTCAGGAGTTACAAAGTCAGTTTTTTGTAACTCCTGAAGATGGGTAACAACCCGAAATATATCGAGTATTTAAATATGTGTTAATACTTTTTTACCCTCGTGAAACTCATATAAATACAACCTTTATTCAAAATGTTTAACTTGAAACCCACACCTCAATCCTTAAATTTAACAACGACAATTACTTTTTTTCTTGTTTTCTACAAAAAAAGTGCACAAAGTAACAATGTTGTGATTTAAATGAAGATCTTCTTTTTCCTGCAAAATGGCGGTCTTTTTATCAATTTTGATCTTAATAGCGCTTGGTTCCTTTATGCATAACATCGTCCAAATAATAAATATATAAACAATCTTATATTGCTCGTTCAATAGTAAGATAACAATAAAATGGACGAAGCCAACCAATATTACGTGAAGTTATAATTATTTAAAAATGCATTACCTTTTAAAAGTTCCAAATGTTTTTTATATATGTATCACAGGACTGTCTTTTTTATGACTTATTAGAGTCCTCATTTCTATTATCAAAAAGCGCAATTATAATTATACCAACAAATTAGATCGTGTAATTTAAGAGCCATCTTTTTTTAATCGAGTGAATGCCAAGGGAGTTAGGCAACCAGAGGTGTAAGGGATGAAAAACAAAAGAGAATAAAAAAGGAGAGACTTAGCTCCTCCTTTGGATACATTAGAAGCAGGAATATGGAAGGGAATAGGCGGGACCGAATAGAACACAAAGCCCCGCCTACTACTTCTGAGCTAATAGAAAAAAAATATGAAAAGCCACAGGCAGCATGGACTGTAGTCAGAAGCTAACCGAGGGGGGGGGAGGCATAGGCGCCCAAATATTTATCTTTGGGGGCCCTCAGGATTCAGGCAAAAACGGAAAATTGTAGATAAAATAAAATTTGTTTTTGAGAGGGCCCGGGGCTCTTGAAGTAAATATATCTCCCTTTATTTCATCGTAATGAATGTTTCAAATAGCCTAGTTTTTTTTCTCATCCTTTTTTTTTTTTCAAAAATAATAATAATTTCATTATGTTAACGAACCCAAGTCACGTATATTCATTGGGATTTCTTTTCTCTCTCTTTCTGATACGGGAGTAGACAAAAAAAGAAATGGCCAAAAGATAGAAACAAAACATGATATTATACGAGTACTTTTAATCCTTTCTTTTTATATAGTCTAATATACACGTTTATATATTTATTAAACAAACAAAAAAAAAAACAATTCTTTGATAAGAAAATTTATTCCAAAAATTAACTAGTCAGAAAAAATTTTTTGTTTTGTTTTAATTTTATAAACAAGTAAATAACTTTTGAAAAAAAAAATGTTCTCCTGTCTTTTTCTTTTTAAATGTTAATTTTATTATTTTTGAAATATCTGACGAGGATTAACTGTAAACACGCATACAAGAACATTAATAATAATAGTTTTATTTATTCATAATTAAACATTGCAATTACACTACAGGCACTTTAATTTAACAATTGTTTTTGCAGCTTCAGACATACCGTAGGTTATTTATCCACTCCGTTCTTCTTTCTTTTTGCTTGAAGTTTCATCTACATTTATATTTTTTTCATATCAGAGAAAAAATCATATCTCAGTGGCAACATTTTTGTAAGAATTACTCTCCCTCGCATAGACAAAATGCAGTTGAGAATAAAAATTTTAAAATTTTCATTTTTACTTTCTCTTACCTCTATATATGTTAAATATATGGAGAGAGAAAGTATTGGATTCAAAATAATAAAATAGGCGTATATGGCGCCCGAAATTTCGTTTTTCAGTATTATTGTATAGTAGTAAAAATTGCTATGGAATAATAACCTTGAAATCTTGTATTTAATTTAGAAAACAAATGTTTTTGACGGTAACAAATGTATTTATTAATATTATCAATCAATGCAATGTTATTACATATTATATTTTTTATTCTTCATAAGTTATAATTTTATTTTTTAATAAATTTATTTTGTATAAAAAATATGTCATTGTAAAAGGAGTGCATCCGGGCTTGGTGTAGAGGTTAGCGTGCTAACCTCGTATACCAAACGTCGCGGGTTCGGACCCCAGACAGTCCGATGATTTTATTTAAGCCACTTGGATACCAAATGGATTAAATAAGAATGCCTGGACCCCACGTAGATATGATATATTTATTCTATAACGGTTATCGTCAAAGTCTTAAATGGCCTGAGCTGAAGTGACGGAAGAAAAAGAGTGTGAGTGAGAGTGAAGGAACCTCAAAGTGTTTAATAAAAGTGAACAGGAGAATAGAATAGTAGAGGAGTGTGTTGGCGCCAAAAAAAAATACCCCATCTCTGTTTTTGGTCTCCGGGTTTATTCATTGGTAATTTTTCATATAAATTATATTATTTTGTGTATAGAAAGAAAAATCTTTATAATTGAATAAAATATTTGATTTGTGTTGCACTCTTGTGGAAACTTTAAAAAATTATACTTATAATTCTAAAAGTCTCCACAGGGCTCGCAGCACTAATCAGTCTGAGACTCCTCTTAATTTATATGATAAATTACCAAAGAATATACCCGGAGATCAAAAACAGAGAGGAGGTTATTTTTTTTTTTTTGCGCCAACACACTCCTTTACTATTCTATTCTCTTGTTCACTCCTGTTACAAAGACAATACAAGTTTATTAGAAAATAAAATTAAAAAGTATGAAGAATTAATAATAATCATTATATAAATATTAACAATTAATTAATTAAATTTGTTATATATAGTCTTATAGTCAAAATACATTAAAAAATATTATATTTTCTAAATTAAGTACAAATTTCAAGATCAATTAAAGAAAATCTTTATAATTGAATAAAATATCTGATTTGTGCTGCACTCTTGTGGAAACTTTAAAAATTATACTTATAATTCTAAAAGTCTCCACAGATTACTACTATTATAATACTGAAAAACGAAATTCGTAATCGCCGTAATCATCTCAAAAATTTTATATTTTCTAAAGTAAAATTAAGTATCAAGGAATTGAAAATCTGAAACTAAATAGGTCGATATCAAGGGCGGACAGGGGGAGTAAAGGAGGTAATTACCTTCCCCGAGATTTGAGAAAAATATTTTTTTTGGGAATTAAATTTTATTTTGAATATAAAATTTTAAAAATTGACCATTTCCCCTCTCCCCCGTAGCGCCTCACTGATTAATAAATATGTTGGTAAATAAAATCCACATCTAGGTCGGTCCCCTTTGGATTGTGCCCCCACCCCAGTTGCGCCCGTGGCGGGCGCCTGTTTTGCCACGCCCTCGTGGACAACTAAATATATCTCGATACAAAAAATATGGTGTGACCTTCAGTAAAATAAGAGAAAGTTGTGTGCTGTGAGACCAGCCACTCCAGATTTTTGTTAAAATAATATTATTTTGTTTTATTTATTTTTTTTATAAATACCTATCTTTATGATACAGTATAATAAAATTTTTCATTTGAATTAATTATATTGCCGAAAAGACTATGTGTATGTGTGTGTGTGTGTGAATGTGAGTGTACTATTCTCACGCCTTCTATGATTGGCCAACTGGGTGAGAGCTCAGCCAATCAGAGAGAGTCTTTTAAATGATGCCCATGGCATCTCCTTGCCTCTTGACTGCAGTTGTTCTATTCAATCGCCGAGCGGGCCTCGTCTATTGTGTATCAAACTAATGCTTCTCGCGCTTCTAAATGACGCTTGGCAACAGTTTACTTTTATTTAGTGCTTATCAAACAAGAGTTTTCCTTTAACCAGTGTTTATCCAAGTTATCATTTATCCAGTGCTTGTCCATCAACGTGCAAACGACATCCGATGGCTTCGTTTTGATCAACCTCCAACGCCCTGGCTCCTTTCCTCTCTGGCGTGGGACGCCATGTTAGCGATCCTTTCATTATCAGGTACCTCTTCCATTCTCTCGCCTTTTCTTCACCTTAACGATCCTTGTTGATTTTTTTTTAATTAAAAAATGTAAATTTTATATGAATTTAATATTTATAATTTAAAAAATATATATATATAAACTAACTGCGCAACCCGCCCCATGGCGGCCTATGACATTCGTGTACCCATTTTAGACACCTAATTTATTTTTTGTCCTATTAATTTTCTTTTAAATACTTGATGGTATAAATATATAAACTAGCTGCGCAACCCGCCTCCTGGCTGTCATCTCATGTGAAATCCCATATCTCAGTTTTCATTATAAAATTTTTTAATAACTAGCAACATAATTACTAATTATTTTATTACAAATAAATTTTTCTCTTCTCATCTTATTTTGAGTCTGCATATTAGTATTTTGAAATGTAATCACTGGTTTTAAAAATTCCAGTAAATAATCGAAACATGTTACATTCATTCTATGATATTTGAAAATTTAATTTTTCAATTTTTCATGTAAAGTATAAAAGTTTTCCGATATTAATCTGTTACTCCAAATTGCATGAATCCAATAATATTTTTGTTTACGTTTCTTTTTTATTACAAGAGCGCACACAACTGCTGTCTCTCCATTTTACAACTCAATTAAATATTTGTAAAAAATCAACGAGACAGTCACATGTGCGGCCAGATTTTGAATGACGACAGTGACAGAAACCGTTGCGTGACAAAAGTCACCCGTGTGCGCATGGCCTTATTAAAGATTTTTCAAATTTATTATCCAGTAAATTTTTTTTTTAATCCATTATTGAAATTTCCTTACATATATATTTTTATACAGAAGATGGATTAAGCCAGCTTGGCTATTTGAATGGAATAATAATAATTTATTGCTTTCAATTTTTTTTTTTTTTTTTATCTATATACAAAGAGAAACCGAAATAAATCACGTTAAATTCATGAACAATCTTCACTTTCCTTATCAGTTTGCGCTTTTTATTGGAAAATTGAAAATATAGTCAAGAATCTCTCAATAAGAATCCATTTTGGTTAGGTATTTCCCCTTCTTCTTTTTATATTCATGTATAGATTTTTAAACTCGCATTTCATTTGCATTTAAAGTTTGAACTTTATTATTAAAAATTTTGGCAAGAAAATAAACTGTCTTCGAATTTTTTTTTTTTTTTTTTATTGAGGGCAAATCTAAAGGCTTCTTCTACATTGTGAATTAACTCTGTCTAACCAACTGTGATAACATCTACGTAATCATATTATTTTTTTAAATTTGTTCAAGTTCTTTTTCGGCATCTGAGGTCATTTAGACCCAGTGCTGAATTTAAGAGTATACTGCCTATAGGCTCAAGTCCATTTACCGCCCCCGTATTTCATATTTGCTTAATACATTTGTTTTATACCATTTTTTTTTCTCATTCACACTCACAATCACATACGCATTCACACAGTATTTTCGGCAACTTAGGCCATTTAAGACTTTAAACGATATCCGTTATTTATAATTATACATATTGGGGTCCAGGCATCTCTATATCCATATAAATGACCGTTTTATGCCATGTTTAAATACCAATACCAGTATATGAATGATTTTTTAAATTGGTAAAGATAATATAATTAACGTCTGAGCTACTTCATTTTAACTTTTGAATAAATTGCCAAACTGCCGTCCCTGAAAATTTGTTACCACTCTAGTTCAGGGATCGGCAACCTTTTTCGGACGGTGGACCATTTTCAAAATAAACTTTTTATTCGGACCACACATTCAAATGTAATTTAAATAGAGCTTTTATATCATATAAGAGTATAAATATTCTTAAAAAAAATATACCATGGTAGAAAAAATGTATTATTGGTGTTTTGGCGGACCGCGCAAAAAGTTTCAAAGGGCCTCAGGTTGCCGACCCCTGCTCTAGCCTGCTGCCTACTTAGCCTATTTAGAAATACTGCCCCGTTTAGAACCCCCACGCCCTCAGGCTTGGTGTAGTTGGTAGCGCGCCTGTCTTGTATACCAAGGGTCGAGGGTTCGAATCCGATGATTTTATTTAAGCCATTTGGTCCCCCAATAGATATATTTACAAATAATGGGTATCGTAAAAAGTCTTTAATGGCCTAAGTTGCCGAAAAGACTGTGTGTTTGTTTGTGTGAGTGTGAATGGGAAAAAAGTGTGAGTGTTTAAAAAAAAACCCTCTTCTTATTGTTTGTTATCCAATTCAATTGAAATAAATTTTTCCGCCTGGGACGTGGTGCGAACCTTTGACCTTTAACTCCAGAAGCTAATACTCTACTTACTTATCTATGATTTCTTTTGGCCAATTTTTTTTTACAATTATTGAAAAGAGAGATAAATAATGAAATCATATGAAGTTCTAAATAATAAATTAAAAATTAGTTGACCTATGAAAGGTAACATTTCTTATCTATTGATAAAAAAAATATATAAATTTAAATAAAAAAAGTTCAAAGAGAAACTAGAATGAATTCATTCCTTTTATTTCGTTGTTGTATGTCCATTCCCTCTGACAGATTATTTTATTTCTAAATTTGAATCAAGATTTACAATAAATGTTATTGCCGCTCGTCCTTTTGTCAAAGGATCATGTTTTTAATTAGAATTCAAATTCACTTGAAAGCGATATATGTAAAAAAGGAAAATCCTCTTTTTAACAGAAGGGTAGTCTAATTAAAAAAAAAAAAAAATATTACAATTGAAATTTTATTTATAAATAAAGATTCAATATTTTGAAAGAATGCCATTTCGATCAATAATATTTTATCGGTGTTGTAGTTAAAAATAAAAAAAATATCTGGTGTTATTCTCAGAAACATTTAAATCGAGCAAAAAAATAATAATAAAAAAAAAACAATAAAATTATTTTCTATTTTTATTAATGCAATATATTCATCAAAATAATATAAAAAAACCTGCATTTTAAATATTGACTGCTTGAAATAAACTATGGTTCAAAAATTCTAAGACATATGCAGCCAAAATTATTTTATTGTTGCCGTTCTAAGCTGGACGTTTCGGCCCCTGTTCAAGACCATCTTCAGAGCTAAAATATCTTTGTACATATTATTATTGCACTTTCTATAATATACAGTTTTAATTTACAGAGTACAGTGAGGGACAATATGAAGTCCCACCCAAGCATTTTCTACTTGTGATTATTTCATTGTTTAAAAAAAATGTTATATATTTTTAAATGGAACTTTCATGGTTTTAACCTAGAAAATTTGTAATCAAGATTTTCATTTTCTTTTATAAAGACAATGAAATAATCACAAGTAGAAAACGCATGGGTGGGACTTAATATTGTCCCCTCATTGTACATACTCGGAGGCGAGAATAAAATGAAAATTACAATTTTAGCTGACACAAATTCGCATGAACGTTCACAGAACAACGAAAGAATGATGCTATTAAATATTAGCTCACTAGATGAAGGATAAAAGAGAACTACTAATATGAAAATTACTAATGAGCCAATATTTAATAGCATCATTCTTCGTTGTCCTTTGAGCGCGGTCCGCTCCGTTCATGCGAATTTGTGACGCAAAATGGTAATTTTCATTTGAATCGTTTATTTCAGAAACCACCTAAGTGCGCTTTTTCCAACTTTCGGAAAACTATAGAAAACTGTTTTGCAGCTTAAGTATAAGTCTAGTCTCCTTCAAATATTTTTTTGACCAAATCAAAAACACGCTATTGGGACAATCTAAAAGATGTATTTACCTTTAAATTGTACAGTAGCACCAAAAACATATGATTTGAAATTTTGTCGCTTAGATGGTTTCTGAAAATAAACGATTCATTTTATTCTCGCCTCCGAATATGTACTCTTCAAATTAATACTGTTATATTTTTATACTAGGTATTTTATAGAAAGTGCAATAATAATATATACGAAAATATTTTATCTCTGAAGATGGCCTAGACCAGGGGCCGAAAACGTCTACAATAAAAGAAATGGCTGCATATGTTTTGGAATTTTTTTGATTTATTAATAATACTTTCAGCAACAAAGACAACTACAAATATATTTATAGCCTATTATTAAATCGATACAAATTATCCAGGTATATTTATTTATTTGAATTTACATAAATTCATCGAACTACCCGGAACCCGCCGAACCCACTCTTGGACTTGTATTATCAATAATTGTCAACACGCCTAAAGTCTAATACCTATCGTATATATTAAAAATATTTT
>JAKCPI010005613.1:0-24615 GCA_023213315.1 Euborellia annulipes
TTATCCGATTAGCCACGAGGCTCCTCATGCCATATTGCGCTTTTTAGGTTATGGAAGGCTCAAGGCGAGCTTGAGATCTAAGGTGTTTTTGGTGCAATTGGGCATTAATCATTTAATTTCTTGTTTGTTCAATGAAGTCTTCTCCAATGAACTACTTAAGTTGATATTGTTTTTTGTCCGTCCAAGGAAGGAAACACCTTTTTCTTTTATGAGTAACTAGTTGAGTTTTTTTGTGAGTTGCTTAAAAATTGTGAGAAGGATAAATCTTTTATACATTAGAGGAAGATAAAAAAAAACTCATATTTTTCAAAAAAAAAAAATTATATTTTAGAATTTAGATTTCAACGTTTAGCTAGAGAATAAAATTTATTTGACTATCAATTAATTTAAATAATTAAATTTAAGTCCAAAAATGATTTTTTTAAATGTTTTGTGAACCAATTAATTAGTATTATTTAGAATTAACACATGGATGAATTTTATTATGCAAATTTTTGGTGAGGATACTTTAAAAAAAAAATTTCTACCGGAAGTTGCGCACGGTTTGTTCGTAGAATGTATTTTTGATAAAATAATTATTTGTTGGGTAACAAAATCAGCGAGGCTTGAAATAAAAAAAGAAAAGGGTAGAGAGAACAAAAATAAAAGAGGAGAAAATAACTAGCTATTTCCAATATGATGATGGTAATCAATTTTTCCTCTGTTTTCATTTGGATAAAGTGTAAATTTGCTGAACTAAAATAAAAAGTCAATTCACTTCTCGAAGAGTATGAGAAAGAGAGAGAGAAAGAGAAAAAGTTGTTGGCAATCGAATTAAAATTGATGACTTGGGAAGATGATGGTTCAACCCAGCGGTATTTCTAACAAAAAAATACAGTTTCATCATTTTATACTTGAATATACGATCTCTATCAAGCTATGAAAATGTAGCTTAGAAAAGGATAAAATTATTTTCATTATTAGGTGTGATTTATAGCGATTTAGTTGAATTTCCGGCTATGTATACAAAAAAATATGAACAAAATGTTTAATATTTATCTTTTTCAATATTTCATATTCCTTAAGGGGGTTCAGGAGCAAGGTCTAAACGTACTTTAAAAAAAACTAGACTATTATAAGGAATTTTTCAATGCGGTTTTTTTTAAATGAATTAAATTCATAAGAGATTATTGGGACATCGAGCTATAATTTTTTTAATGACTTATTGAAAAATTATCGTAATTAATTTTTTTGTTATCAAGCAAATACAAACAAACAATCAGTCTCAATAATCTTTAATTTTTTTTAAATTTAAAAATGAATTTATTGTTATTATTAATCACATATTAATTAAGAAATTTTTAAAATAAGATGATTTATTTAAAAACCAACTGTCAAATTAGTTCAGCATTCTTGCAATAGATGGCAAGCTAGTCTAACAGACGATATAGTATTAGCCTATATTTGGCCTATATTTATATATTTTTATGCTTTTATAAAAGATACATAATATATAATAACATTTATAAAGTATTTATTGTTAAAAGATCAATGAAAATCAACCAAATGCATTAAATATTATTAGCTACCATTCTGACATCTCTTGGCAAATTTTTGAATTACTTGATTTTTGGGCATACTTTTTATGACACACTACGCCATCTTATCGGGAAAAACATGCGTAACCACTTTGCTCTCGAGCCTCCTTAAATTTTTTATTCTTTATTCTTTATTATTTTATCTTCCATTTCGGGGAAGATAAAGGTGACTGTCTGCAGATAAAAAAGAGAAGAAGTTACTCAGAAAAGAGGTATTTATTGAATGAAACTTCCAATATAAGAAAACGTTTCGGCTTTATTTAATTTACTGATGATGGTATTATTTAAATAAAACCGAAACGTTAACATATAATTGTAGTTTTTTCGATCCTGGCTGACTAGTAATATTCTCATTATTTTTTTAATTCATGGCTTTATTATACAGACCAGCGTTTCCCAAACTTTTGTGACTGCGGCCCAGTATAAGGTTTTAAAATTTTTTGGAACAAAAATCCATTTATATAATTAACTAGCTATTCCTCTGATAAGCTAGTTGACTATGACTTTCGAGGCTTCACATCCAGTTAATCTAATCATATGATTAAATTAAAATAAGAGCCCAGATTGTAGTCAACTAGCTAAAGCCCAAAGATCGGTACAAGGCTTAACTAAGGGATGAAATTAGGAACAAGCCTTGTTTATTTATTTTTTCGAACATTTTTAAATTTTTTTAGAAAATTATGCCTTTATTAAGCCTCAGTAATAATTAGTAAAAAACTCATTTTTTTAAACTCTGTTCTTGTTTGCTATATTGATAATTTGCTATCGGTCGGATAAGTTTATGAAGCTACCGGCCCTAAAAAATTAATGAATGAATTATTTAAAAATACTTCATCTTATAAGATCTTTTTATTTTATTAAATTTTCAAATTATTGATAATTCAACATCTTTTTTTCTAGTCTCATTTGGCTATTCGCAAACTAAACAATTAATACCAAATAAGCGAAAGATAAAAAAAAAAAAAAAGGAAGAAATCCCTGAATGGCCAACATCGAAGTTTGCGTGAGTGTAAGATGTGAGTCAGATAGATGGTTTGTCTGTCTGTCCTGTCTGATGATTCTTTCAGTTGGAGGTCAACGTCCAAAGAAGAGCGGTCGATGCGTCTCTTCATTTTCACAAGTCTTCATCGGATTCTCGAAACAAGCAAGTACTAATAAGGAATCCTTAAACAAGTGTTAGAATGAATGCTATTGGGAATTTTATAACAAAATTTCTTAAATATTTCATTTTTTTTTTTTTTTTAATTTAATCAACTTAAATCTTTCATTTTTTGAATTTTTAATTTAATATCACTTTGAATAAATAAAGATTTTCTTTTTATAAAAAATGACTTGTTTGTTTGGAGCTGGAGAAATTTTTGGCAAACAAAAGATGATTTCTATTCAAAGCTCTAAATAACTAACTGTTAAGTAGGTTTTTATAAAAAATTTTTTAATAAGGTCTAAAATGCTTAATAATTTTGTATTTGAAAGCATTATAATATTACTAATAGTAAAGTAATAGAATAATCATCTATTTATGTTACAAACAAATGAGGAAAATAATGTTCAGACATTATTTGATACTGTTATTGTTGTATAAGCACTTTAGTCTATCTTTACTAGATCTTTAAGATTGGACAAATAAAAGGTCACTTCGCTCAGTGTACTTTAGAAAGAGAGCGTTCTAGTACATAATGGATGACAATGATTTTAATCTTAAAAAATATACTGAAAAGAACTGGAGGAATGGATCGAAATTATCTATTCTATTTTCAATTTATTGATCCCCACCCCCGAAATTTTTTTTTAGATATATAGAAGTACATACTTAATCAGAAATTAATTTAATAAAAAAGAAAAAATTGGGGGGGCAAAATAAATTTTAAACTATCAACTGTTGGCCATAGTTGAAATATTATGTAATTATATAGGAAAATTTAAAAAATTAAATTAAAAACACTAGGTTATAAATTTCAAAGATTTATTAAAACTTATGTTATTATGATAAAAAAAATTAATTCTTAAAACATCTTAAAAACTTATAACCTAGTGTTTTTTTTTTAATTCTTTCTTTTCTCGGCTGTGACCCGAAACCATTCAGCCCTCAAGATTTACAATATTTATAAAACATTAATAAATACATAGTTACATAAATAATATAAACCCCACTTTTACAAAACCTGCTACAATAAACTTATATAAACAACACTTGGGGAAAAAAAAAAACCTAGTGTTTTTAATTTAATTTTTTTTATTTTTCCTTTATATTAATAAAATCATCTAACAGAAATATAATTATATAGTTTAAACTATCAACTTTTGCCAAACATTATGATCCCTGGTGTATAGGAAATTTAAAAAAAAAAAATTAAATTATAAACTCTAGGTTATACTAGTAAATTTTAAAGTTTTATCATGTATCGAATGTACTGTACATTAAATATAAAAAAAAATTGTAAATAGGCTATATCAGAGATAGTTTTTTTGTAAAAAATAATCTTTTATTTGTGAACTTTGAATAAATCAAAAGCCACACTACAGAAGCGTTATTTGGTAGACTAATCGGTTGGCTCAAACTTTTAATCGGCGATTACAGATTGAAAAATTAGTAGATTAGTCGATTAATCTGTACATTAATCGTTACTGCCAATATTAGTTTATCTTGTCAAAAGAGTAATTATGATATTAATTAAATATAAGTTAATAAAAAATAGTAATTGATATAATGATACATTGAATAGGAAACCTATTATTAATAATTCATAAGTCAGAGTATTTTTAACCACTTCATTTATAATGATAAATATCATCTATACGTGTAAATATTGATCACTTTATAGAGAAGGAAGAAAAATTCCATTTCCAGTTGGCTCTTAATCCACCCTTGAAATCCGTAAGTGAATAAAATAAACTTATATTATTGCTTTTGCCTCAATTTCCTTTTTTTCTGCACCCTTCATTGAGTACTTAGCAACTCCACGGGTGGGGGACCGGAAAAACACTGCTCTATATTCTTAACAAGTAAGAAAAAAGAAAAAAATATATGATGTGACTGGTCGCACAGGACACAAATTTCGCTTACCTTCGGTAATCCAAAGTTGTATTCTGTGCTTGTCACACCAGATTTTTTGTGTCGAGATATATTTAGTTTCCAACAGCACAGTACATTTGAATTCAAGATGTAAAATGCCCACGGGGCTTGGAGTAGTTGGTAGCGTGTCTACCTTCTATACCGAACGTCGCGGGTTCGGACCCCAGGCAGTCCGATAATTTTATTTAAGGCATTTGGATACCAAATGACTTAAATAAAAATGCCTGGACCCCAATATGTATAATACTCATTAACGGATATCGTTTAAAGTCTTAAATGGCCTAAGTTGCCGAGAAGACTGTGTGAATGAGTGTGTGAATGTGAGTGTGAATGAGAAAAAGTGTGAATGTTTTTTATTAAAAAAAAAAAAAATGTAAAATTTATAAACATAGGAAAATATTTATATTTTGTTACCATGGTAACCATTTCTCCTCTTTTTCTATGAAGTACAAGAGTAAAGTGGTCTTCATAAAATTTCAATGTCAAAATGAGAATATAAATTTTAAAGAGCATCTAAAAAATAATTGGTTTATGAATTTTAATCAAAATCCTTGGAACAAGTTTTGAGAAAATCGAAAAAAACTGAAAAAGTACATCAGTAAAGTACTAGTACTCTGGTCGATTTTGATTAAAAGCTTATTTTCACGCCCTGGGGAGGGGCCTAACTTAAATATAAAATTTCAACCTCCTTGCTCAATTCCTTCATGCTTAAAATTGAACCCAGACACACAGACAGACCATGTCGCTAAAACCACTTTTTTGGATTCAGGGGACCTCAAAACGTGTATATCTATCAAAATCTCGACATCAAATTTTTGACATGAAACCAATATATTACATATACACATAGGTAAGAGAAAGTAAAAACAGCCCACTCCTTAAAAGGGAAAGAATAATGACACATTTAAAAACCAAAAGGTGGCTCAAATCCACAGTGAGTCAGAAAAAATTTACTAAATATCATTGATATACATATAATTATATTATTGTAATAGAATTATTAAAACTTGCCCAGTCAGAAAAAAAATTGAGATTAAATAAAGTGTAGAAAAATCAAAATATAAGCCTATATTTTTTTTTTTGAATTCCAATTTGCGTATGCGCAAGCTAATATAAAAAATAAATATTGAATGTTTCAATCTACTTGCATTTGGCACACATGAATAAAACATTTAGAGACAAATTCGTTTTAAAACAATGACCTCTTGTATTTTGACACACATATATAAACACAACATTATATCAAGAGCTTCAAAGCGATTCATTTATCTTTTGTGAAATCTTTAAAATTATTTTAAAAGCCAAAGTAAAATATAAAATAAATATGGAATGGATTGATACTTTCTATATACGATAGAGTAAGGGATTTCATTAATTTAAGTAATTATTATGATATTAATCAAAATTAATATTAAATTATCTGAAGATAAATCATTGAGGGCAATCTGCCAACAGCTTCTGTAAATGTATAATAATTTTTCTCTTGACTTTTAATCTAATTTTTACTTTCTCTTACAAATATATAGAGAAAGTATTGCGATCATGTCAAAAATTCGTTGTCGAGATTTTGATCGTCCAAAAAAGTAGGTCCCGCAAATCGGTCTGACTGTTTGTGTGTCTGTGTGTAACGATTTTTAGCATGAAGAAATTGAGCTATCGGATTGCGATTTTATATTTAAGTTAAGTACTCTCCCGGACACTCAAAACAAGCTTTTGAACAAAATCGGCGAAAAAGTACTAGTACTTTATTTTACTGTTATACTTTTTCAGTTTTTTTTTTTAATTTACTCAAAATTTGCTCCAACGATTTTGATAAAAATTCAAAAAAATCAGTTATTTTTTACATGCTCTTTCAAAGGTATATTCTCATTTCGCCCTTGAAATCTTTTGAAGCACATTTTACTCTTGTACTTCATAGAAAAGAATTCAGACTTTTCAAATTCACTTTTCGGCTCTTCCTTCCATAGAGTCAATGTTATATCCCTATGGGAAATTGCATGTTAATTTCGATTCAAAAGGAGGTGGTCCCCTGTGGAACTTTTTTCACATTTTAAAAAATTTTTTCCAATTATGAAATTTTTATTTATTTAGGATTCTCTATGATGTATAAAATATCCAAATATGAGTTTAAAATTTTGAAAAATAAAAATAGTTAATTTCAAGCAGTCAACATTTAAAACGCAAGTTTGAAACTAATGTAAGATGCTATGGGGAACTAAATTTATCTCGACACAAAAAATCTGGTGTGACCAGCACGGTGCACAACTTTCTCTTACAGAAGGGTAAGAGAAAGTTGTGTGCTGTGCGCCAGTCACACCCGAAGTTTAATATTCTTCCTTTATTCCCTTTTTATTTCCTTTTTCATTCTTTTATCGTTGTCATTATATGAGTGAATATTTTAATTAGTGATTATTTTCATGCAAAATTTCGGCTTTATTATGTCCAACCCACTCTAGCAAAGAGCCGCTGACGGGGTATATAACAAGAGAAAAGGAAAGAGTAAGGCTCATCAAAATCTATGAAATTAATAAGAAAAATTAGGATTATTAGTTCATTAAAAAAAAAAAACACTTCTAGAATATATAAAACCCCAGAGGAAACATAAATAATAATTATGAATCAATTACAATGCTTATGACAAACGGAAATGTGGAGTGAAGAAAGGCAGGGGTGAATTCCTAAGCGTTCGATAATCATAGCTTATAAATAAAAGGTGTCCACGGATCAAAGGTCAATAATCTAGGAGGTCAATAGGAAGGAAAATTATTATTACTTTCTCTTACCTATGTATATATGTAATATATATATAGAGAGAGAGAAAGTATTGGATTCATGTTTTTTCTATAAATTTTCAAAATAAAAAAAAAATTAATAAAAAACTCGTCAATCATTTGTATGGAGTTACAGGGATGAATTAAAATTGATTTTCAATGGAGGAAATGTTGCAGTCAGGTGTACATAAAAGCTACCGACTACACCAAGCCCGAGGGCGAATTGTTTTTATAAATATAATTAATTTTGTTAATAATGATAACAATTGAAATAAGTGATTAATTAAATGAGAAATGCAGCTATTGTTTTTTTCTTTTAACAATTTAATCTCCCTCAGTTGACGTTTCGGTCCAGAATCATCATCAGCTATCAAAGTGGAATTTCCCCATCTGTAGAGATTTATCTTATTTATTTCATTGCTTGATTTTGTATATATTACTTGTATAAGATAAAGCTCTGCACATATGAAAAATACACCTTGACACTTAACGTCTAGCTACTAGATCTGAGGATGGACCGAAACGTCAGCTGAGATTAAATTGTTAAAAGAAAAAACAATAGCTGCATTCCTCATTTAATTCATCGCCCACTTCAATATTACATCACAGTTATTATCTACAATCGTAATAATAATACTAATTAATTAAGTATAGGCCTACTGTTACTTTAATAATTTATTAAATTTAGAGTGAAAATGTCAGATAAATTAAAATGATAAAAAAATTATATGCCTACTGTATTTTAGAGAAAGTAATAAGTCAATGTTTTCTCCTTAATTTGTCACTAATATTGTGACATTAATAAGTTCCCTGACATTCTTATTGTTCGAATCATTTGTTAAAAAAAAAATAAATGTATTATTTCTGTGTCCCATCTATGTCATATAAATATTAACATTAGAAACAGAAAGTGATTTTTTTTTGTTTAATATCATTCATTGTTTTTATATTAATACACCGAAGATGTAGTTTTAACTAGGTAACCATTCTTATACTTAGAGATTTTCTAATCAGTTAATTTATTTTAAATTAATATTTTCCTTATAATAAAATTTATATTATTATACTGCATATTCATGTATTTATAAATGAAATTACATTTTTATTTAATGAGGTGTTATTTAACAATATGTTACAAGATAATAAAATAAGACTTGTATAATTTTTTAAAAATAATTTAATTAATTTTTATCAAAAAATTGATAGAAATTGATTTTTGGGAGCTGAATGTGGAAGGTTATTCAAATAAAAACAAAAAAATTTTGAACGAGAAATTTAGTATGACCAAATTAGGAATCAGATCCCAATTTTCGATCTGATTTATTTATTTATTGTTTGCTGACAAAATAATCTATCAATTTGTGCGGTATTTTGTATACTCCAAGGCGGAACCTCGGTCACCAGCCCAAGGTCTTCGCCTTCGTCCGTTTTTCAATCACCCATTTGCATACAAGCCAGTCGCCCACGAGGATAAGTCAGTCCCCCTCTATGGACCACTACTACCACCTCAACCTCTTCATTAGATAAATTCTATAATTCACCGGCCATGACACCGTTGTATCAAAAAATATGGCAATTAGGTGAAATAAAAAAAAAAAAAAAAATACGACAACTGCACTTTTTAATTTAATGCATCAGTTCAGAAATGGATCAGCAATAAGGTCAAATTCAGGAACGAAATTTTTCTTTTCATTAAGTTTATCATTTAAGTCTATCAAAATTCAATTCAAATTCATCTCTATGGCAAAAATTATTCAACTCTATTTGAGATCCTGAGTAAGGTAACGTGAATTAACCTCAGTATTATTCCCTTAAAAGTTACCACTCAGAGTAACCATAACTTGTCAATAGTGACATTAATGAGTGATGAGAATTAATAGTAAAATACAATTAAAAATAGAGAAGAGAAATTTATTAGTTTATAATGTTAGAGGGATTGATCTAGGTGATAATCACAAAATACTTTCTCTCTATATAGATATTTCATATATAGGATAAGAAAAAGTAAAAACTATTATACAATATAACAGGGGATTAATGCAATTTTGTCGGTGGGGGCGGTTTTTTTTTTTTTTTTTTTTTTTTTTTTTTTTTTTTGTTTAAGGTCTTTTTTGGCATCGGAGGCCATTTAGACGCCATCCCTATTTATTTAAATGGATTGGTAGCCAATTCAATTTAAATAAACGGGACGGGATGCGAACTCGGTGGGGGCGGTTGGTTGGAAGATTCAATTTACAGAAGGGCTTCTCTGGGGGATGAAAGTTTTTTAAA
Source organism: Euborellia annulipes (assembly GCA_023213315.1). Taxonomy (NCBI): domain Eukaryota; kingdom Metazoa; phylum Arthropoda; class Insecta; order Dermaptera; family Anisolabididae; genus Euborellia; species Euborellia annulipes. The sequence continues at coordinate 9,693 of JAKCPI010005613.1, forward strand.
TAATACCTTAAAATACTAGCACCATTAAGGTGATTTGAGACTTAAAATTGATACTTTAATATTAATATTTCAGACAAAAAATCATAATTTCTTTATAAGATTTAAACTTTCGACCTTTGGTTCTCGTTGAAACATTTTGTAAATTAAAATTAAATATACAAATTAAACACTAGGTTATTTGTTTCAAAGGTTTTATTAATTAATTGAAGTGTTAATTTTTTAATGAATAAAACCTTTGAAACAAATAACCTAGTGTTTAATTTGTATATTTAATTTTAATTTAATAATTTCTTTAGATTACTATAGTAGCTATAGCTACTATTATAGAATACATATAGAAGCTCTGGAGCTAAATTGGACATTTGGGTTGCCTAGCTTCTTTGGAGTCAAACTCAAAAGAGCCTCGTGGCCTCATGGAATTCAAATTTTTTTTTAAATAAACATTTTGGAGAAGACATCATTTCCATAATATTTTTATTTTATTTAGTTATTACTATTAACTATTAGGTGATTTCAACAGAAATTTAAATTTCCCTCTCCCTAGAGTTTTACTTTGAGATTTAGAGTAAAGATTTTCACAGTTGCTATTAATTAAAAAAAAAAATTATGATATTTGAACAACATTTCAACCACACATTCTATGGTCTTCTTCAGATACAATCACAAAGTGTCTTTAAGGAGTTGAATTTAACCACAGAATAAATGGTCGAAAAGTAGTATCCTATACAAATAAGCCACTGTTTTCCCAAAACCAAGTATTTAATAGTTTTAGCTGTCTAAAATTTGAATTAGACAGTTAAAACTATTTTAGGGCAGTAGATAATATGAAATATAAAGATCAGTTGAAATCAACTACATAATAAAAGAAAATTCAAATTAGTAAAAACAAAATTTACGCAAGGAACAAATTATACTAATTCCTAGACGACCATTTGTTGTTGTTTTTTTAACTAATAAAGCAGGGAGGGACCAGACTTGGCAAGGTGTTGATTATAGAAAATTATTAAAGTAGAATACTGGAAAATTTTATCTCTATGGTCATAAATTTTAAATAATAATTGAAAAATTATGACCTGGGACTCCTCCTTCTCTCTCTTAAATAAGAACTTGATTACTCGCTTGGGATTATATAATTAATTTAAATTTTAAAAGCTTTCTATTGAAATTAATTTTTGTAATTTATTTGTAAATCAAATTAGAAGAGAAAATGTTTTAAATATTATTTCGTATATAAAATCCAAAATGAATTCATTTATATAATTTTCTAATTAAGAAGTTAAAAAAAAAATAAAAAAATGTAAATTATTCGTATGTTCCAACAACCATGATGAATCAATGACTTTGATTTATAACCTCGCTTCAAAAGGTAAGTCTAATTAATAAAAAATATATTTATATTTGCATAAATTGACATTTATTAATAAAATATTGATTACGAACATGTCAAAAACTGAAATGCGGGTCGTGGAGTAAAAAAAAAAAAAAAATTAATTTGTCATTTCAAATTTAGAACAAATAAATAATTTTTCATAAAATAACTGTTCATAGTTATTTATAAATAGAACTAGTTATTCAAATGTCCTTCAGAATCTCTACTCTCAGATTAAGATAGAAATATAGATCCCAAACTCCAATTAAGGTTTAACAAAAAAATAATAAATTTTCGTAAATTACAAGTATGTCGAAACTATGCAATTTTAAAGGTAAAATACTCGCTATCGCTACTCTTGAGGAAAGCCTGCCTTTTAGGTGAAAAATGTAAAGAATAAGGATATAAATGAAGGAGAATTTCGAAATTCTCTTCGTAAAGACTCTCATCATATGCAATTATTTACATTGTTATTTATCACATAGGCTATTGTAAAATTAATAAGCTTATGAACAGACTGTTGACAACTCTAATTACTAAAAACTCCAATGCAACTGAAGATGGCATGATTAAATCGGCCGAAACGTTTTGCCTAAAAGGAGTTTAATTTGATAGAGGCTCCCCTGCCTGGCTGCTTTCCTCTTCAATCCTTTATTCAATTCTACACAGCCACTTTTTTACATTAAATTTGTATTTTGTTACCATGGCAACCATTTATCCTATCTTCGCTATACAGTACAAGAGTAAAGTGTGCTTCAAAAGATTTCAAGGGCAAAATGAGAATATCCATTTTAAAGAGCATGTAAAAAATAATTGATTTTTTGAATTTTAATCAAAATTGTTTGGAGCGAATTTTGAGAAAATCGAAAAAAAGTACATCAATAAGTACTAGTACTCTTTAGCCGATTTTGATTAAAAGCTTATTTTCACGCCCTAGGGAGGTGGTTAACTTAAATATAAAATTTCAACCTCCCTCAATTCCTTCATGGTTTTAATTAAAAATCACTTTTTTGGATTCAGTGGACCTCAAAACGTGTATATCCATAAAAATCTCGACATCGAATTTTTGACATGATCGCAATACTTCCTCTCTATATAGGCCTATATATTACATATATACATAGGTAAGAGAAAGTAAAAAATAGGATGTCAAGGATTATTCATAAAAAGTAAATTTTTTTGATTTATAAGATATCTAGCCTAGATGTTTATAAAACTTAATATTTTCAAGTTAAACTCGTCTATTTTTTTAAAATTAAGTTCAAGTTCAATACATTATTTTTATATATCAAATTCCAATGATTTGGGTGTGAGTTGTATCTCACGGTTATTCTAATAAAGTTTCTATTTTTTTTCCTCTCTTCACCTTTCAAGGTTTTGAACTTCCGCGTAGGAGTTTAAAAAATGCAAATATCTTTTCGTGATTATGCTTGTTAGTCTTCCGTAAGTAGTAGGTGACGAATTTTTGTTTTAATTTTTATTAATAAAATAAATGCTCCAGAAAATAAGAATAGGAAAAATGTGTAGCTATATATATTTTTGTTTTTGTTTTTATTTTTTAATATTAATTCCAGCTACCTTATAAATAGGTCAGTGATTCTCTACTGGTAGATTGCCCCTTCAAGATGGCATAAACAAGATTTCAAGGATATAGAAGAAAAATTTTCAAAACCAAAGCAACTTAAAGTTGAAAGGTCATCTTAAAAAAAAAAAATAAAAAAAAAACTAGGTTAGAAATCCATTTAATTAGTAGACAATGCATACCTTTATGAATTCATTATCTATATAGAAGTTCAATAAAAATAAAGAGAGGGAGCAATGTTGAAGTATATAAAAATGTTATATCAAAATTCAATGTATTATTATAATAAAGCAATAAAAATAGTAGAATCGAAAGTCAATGAAAAAATTTTCACTATTATTTTTTTTTTTCTTTAATAATTATTGAGGGAGTGGGAATAGGAATGAGTTGGAAAATGTTTGTAGGCCTATTCATTGGTTTAATTTAGAGATGAATACTTGAATCTTAAGAAAGGTGAGGAAATCATTAGAGGGATAGATAGTATTAAAAAAGCTTGAATATCTAAAAAAATCTTAAAGAAAATTTTAATTAGTCGATGAGAGAGAAGTGGCTGCTCAATGATTAGATTAATAGACAGGAAGAGAGGATGTCAGCCAGTTTTATTTGGTTTATGTTGTAATTATCAATATGTTTATAATAAGATTCTGATGATGATGTTTTATGTTTTAACATCAAAATGTACATAAACCAAATAAAACTCTTTTTTTTTTAACTAAACCTAGTGTTTACTGAATAAAGGAACTCAATGAGTAGGGCAGCCAGCGGAAATAAAAAACCTTAATATTATTTCGTCGACGTTTCGAGAACGCATCACTCCCATCTTCAGCGATGCGTTCCCGAAACGTCGACGAAATAATATAAAGGTGTTTTATTTCCGCTGGCTGCCCTACTCATTGAGTTCCTTTATTCAGTCATCACCACAGCCATTTTTCTACTCTTCATTGAATGGTTGCCATGGTAACAAAATATAAATATATTTTCCCATACTTATAAATACATCTGAATTCAAATTTTCCGTACTGCCGGGAACTAAATATATGACGACACAAAAAATCTGGTGTGACAAGCACAGAACACAACTTTCGATTACCGAAGGTAAGAGAAAGTTGTGTGCTGTGCGCCATCACACCAGATTTTTTATTCAAAGAGTTTTTTATTAAATAAAAAACAACACCGGAAAAAAAAACAAAAAATTAAAAAAAAACCTAACCTAAGTCTGAAAGGATCAAGACCTGGTACAACATTATATTGAAAATAGAAAAATATGGCTGGTGCAAAAAACGTAGGGAAATAAAAAACTAATTTATTTTTGACTAGCAAGAAGAGTTTTGTTTCAAAATGGTTGGAGATTTTTCAAACAAACGCCCAATGGACTGTAAATTAGCCACTCAATATATCGATGAAGTTAAAGAATAATTTGGGAGATCAGGATGAGTTTGATTGGGCAAATCACACACCTTGGACTCGAATCAAGATTTCCCGCTTTCGCGGCGGACGGTTAACCTAGGTCGGCGGACCAATTTTCCCAATCAAACACAAATTATTCCTAATTTATTTTTGATCTACGTTTCGGGTGCAAGCCACTACCTTCCTCGGGACCAAAAATTGTTTTAAAATACATATAGCGTGTTAGTGAATAGATACTGAATATTTAACATATCGCCAATGAAAAAAAAAAAAAAAAAAAACTGATCGAAGCTCTTTTAATACATCAAACGATGACTTTAAAAAATAGACTGTTAAATATTCAATATCTAACACAATGACAATGATTTTATGATAATTTTTCGGCCGGAGACTTGACTAAAAATAAATTAGTTTTTAATTAGTTAAATATTTGTTGAGATCTGTATATTTGAATAAAATATTAGCCTATTCAAAATACCCCGATTCGGATTTTAACTGAGTCATAGGTATATTTAACAAGAGTGTGTTTTTTTATGGTGCCTGGTGCAATGGACAACAATGCCCCAGAATGGCTGGAGCTCCTGGGTTCGATTCTCAGGGGCTATGGGGCGTTTACATCCCCAATAAAAAAAACACACTTGTTAAATTAAATCCTGTAATTTATTGTGATATAAAAATTAATGTTATTTAAAATCTACTTTATATGCCTATTTAGTTTGTTTTTTTTTTCTGTATTTAAGATCATTCCGAGCCTTACGAATTTATTTCAATTGATTGGTAGTCAATTAAATTGGAATAAATTTTTGTTGCTAGGGTCGGGAACCTTTGACCTCTACAACAAGGTACTCTATCACTATACACGGAAGCTGTTTAATATACAGTGTATTTATACTGTATATGTTATATTGAGAACTCTGCACGATTCAAGAGTTAAATTAATATTTTTATAAGAATTTATTATCAAAATTCCTCATCACGCTCTGTTGATTAGTTTAAAAAAATGTTTTCACTTCCCTCGGATGTATTGATATATAGGCCTATAGGGTTTGCGAAGTGATAGTTTTCTTTTTTTTTGCTGGCTGTTCGTCTGGCCGTGTGTCCGTCCGTCCGTCTGTCGTGGTCGTGTTTGCGTCGTGCACTCGAGTGTGAGTTGATTGTCTCGTCCGGAAGCCAGCACATTGTTTCCGGTCTAATTCCCTCTTTGTCCCTCCTTTGACTCGTCCTCTTGTCTTTTTTTATTTTATTTTTGTTTATTTTTTATAGGAATTTTTTTAATGGCTTAGAATACATTTTCAATAGATTTATTTAATACTTTTTATTATAATCAATATTCTCAATTAATCGGATTAAATGAGAATTTATAATGAATTTCAGTCTGGTGAAAAAAACTATATTTATTAAAAAGCTTATATCGATCACATTGATAGAGAAGAACGCGAGAGATGCATTGTCAGGGGGAGTTATGTGTTGTTTTATTTTAAAGGTAATTTTTAATTAAAAAAAAAAAAAAAAAAAAAATTAATAAAATTTTGCAAATGTTAGAAAAAAGAGGATATTTTTCTTAATAAATTGAAAAATTTTTATTTTATATAGAACTGTATTGTTTTATTTCTATTAGTAAATTTATATAGCCTATTTATAATTTTCTACTTATTAATATTTTTAAGTTTTTTCGGCATCTTATGCCATATAGATTTTGATGATAGATTATTTAAATACGATATATAATATATTAGGGGTCCAGGCACATTTATAATTACCATTTGGAACCCAAATGATTTAAATAATGGCAATAATTTTTGACGTTCAGGACAACAAGAGATGAGAATACGACCTCTATGCAAGGGTTTAGTTTTTTTTTTATATTAGCCATTTAAATTAATTTACAATATTTTGCTCAAAACTTCTTGTTCTAAATTAATTGATATTTCGTTTGTAAACACAGGAAAAATTTTTCATTTTTCTTTGTGATCAATTAATCATTAATTAAATTATCCTTTCTTCTCTTTAAAAATATTTATACCATATTTATATTTACGTATAGTTGATTTAGAGGCTTTAAATGGAGTGTTTATGTGATCGTTTGTAATTTACTAATGTCATTGATTTTCTATATACTGTATTTTTTTTATCCACCCACTCTACGACCTCCAATTGGTGATAAAAGACCGAGTTTGAATAGAGATCATTTCATCATCGTAAAAAGACCCTTGAAAAATGCACTCTCGACAAAATGCAAAAACCTCTAATGATGAGAGTAGCTTTCATCTGCTATGCAACTTTTTTTTATTCATCCGAATAGATAAATATTTATTCGATTATGTCTTTTTAGTAAAGACTCTTTGCGTTCAGGGAGCACAATAAATCAGTTGTTGGCAATCCAAAGTCAATTAAAATAAAAAAAATTCGGAAAAAACATTTTTAGAAACTTGACGCATATTACGTAAAACGCTTATTTTGTTTGGCCAGTTGTTGATCTAAGTTTATAGATACTTTTTTTTCTTGTAATATTAATGTTCATATAAAATATTACAAAGGTTTTCCGATGAACGTTCAATCCTTTTGATACCTAGTCATATATCAAAAGGACCTTTTTTTCTTTAGATATGGGATTCGATAATAATTTCTCGGAAATATTTTTCTCCAATTTTTACTATTAAGATTTATTCAAAAGAAACCTTTAATCAAATAATGATACCTGGTAAATTTCTATTTTAATAAAAAAAAAACATCTTGTCAAGCAAGTTGGAAATCCCCCCCCCCCCTCTTTGGACAGAAAAATAATATGATTTTAATAACACAAAAGTACTTTATTACCAGGGCCGCAGACAGACTTGACGGGCCCCGGGGCTACTCACTAATACGGGCCCCCCCCCCAAAAAAAAAAAAAACTTTAAGTTTTTTTTTTTAGTACCGCAAAAGGCTATTGTGGCCTTCATGCCAACAATTTTTTACACAGTTTTTGAGACAACTTTTGAAATAGTTTATACATAGGTTACAATATTTATTTAAATAAAGTTAATTAAAATTTTTTCAAAATTTCCTAACCAAAGAGTTACAATAATTTATCGAGGCCAGATCCGGACAGAGAAATTCGGGGGAAATCTGGGGGGATGGGAAATTTTTTGAAAATTAGCCACTGAAATCTGCGTTTTTAGCTATCCTGAGTCGTGAAAAGATCAAACTTGATTTGAGGTTAAAGGGCCCGGGCCCCCTGAAGAAAAAGACAGCAGAGACTGGCAGCCAAATTTTTTCTCTCTCTTACGTACCGAAAGTAGGTTCTGTGCTTTCACACCAGATTTTTTTGTGTCGAGATATATTTAGTTTCCACCGATATATTAAAATTCAAGATGTAAAATAATCATGGGAAAATATTCATACCATTGGCAACCATTTATCCTATCTTTCCTATGAAGTACAAGTGTAAAGTGTGCTTCAAACAATTTTTAGAGCAAAATGAGAATATACATTTGAAAGAGCATCTAAAAAATAATTGATTTCTGAATTTTAATCAAAATCGTTAGAGCAAATTTTGAGAAAATCGAAAAAAGTGAAAAAGTACATCAGTAAAGTTCTAGTACTTTTTGGCCGATTTTGATTAAAAGCTTATTTTCACTCTCCAGGGAGGTGCCTAACTTAAATATAAAATTTCAGTCTTATAGCTTCATGTTTAAAATTGAACACAGGGACACAGACACACACAGACAGACAGACCATGTCGCGAAAACCACTTTTTTGGATTCTGGGGACCTGAAAACATGTAGGCTATATCCATCAAAATCTCGATATCGATATATTTTTATATGGTATGTTAGCGAGGCGAATAGCTGAATAATATGTAGTAGAAAATAAAAGGTCGAGCAGCTATGATAATTTCTTTATTTGAGAACCCACAGCGACGTTTCGGTCGACTATGGACCTCTTCATGGCTAGGTTCAGTCAACAGAAAAACCTCTTAAGTTCTTTGACAGACATTTCATAAAATACATTACGATCTATCATATATAATGCACTCAGCGCCAAAGTCAATATGACTTTATTGATTGACATATTGACTTTGGCGCGAATGCATTATATATGATAGATCGTAATGTATTTTATGAAATGTCTGTCAAAGAACTTAAGAGATTTTTCTGTTGACTGAACTCTAGCCATGAAGATGGTCGCATAGTCGACCGAAAGTGTGTGGTTCTCAAATAAAGAAATTATCATAGCTGCTCGACCTATTTATTTTCTACTATTTTTATATGAACCCAATACTTTCTATATATTAAGATATATAGAAGTAAGAGAAAGTAAAAAATATTTATTCAATAAAATGAATTATTGGAATGGATACTTTTTTTTAAATTTATTTAAGGTCTTTTTGTCGGCATCTAAGGCCATTTAGACCCCAACCCTATTTATTTCAAATGAATGGTAGCCAAAATGAAATAAATTCAAATGAAATAAATTTTTCTCGAGTGGGAGAGGAAGCGAACCCGTGACCCTAGGCTCGAGAAGCTAGTGTCTTCTCTCTGAGTCACGGGTCACGGGCGGATTGGATGCTAGGTCCTAAATAAATAAATGAAAAGTTAATCAACTATCGTGAACGCTCCTCTATACTCCTCTAAAAAAAGAAACCGTCTATTAAATGGCAAAATACATTTCTCTAGTATAATAAACTTTGTAATTAAAGAATTAAAACAACTTTGGGTTCTAAAAAAAATATTAATAAAATACATTATTTATTTTAATAAGGGAGGAGTTTACTAGGTATATGGGGCACATTAAATGTCAAAATAAATTTAATTATTTTTTTAATTAAATTTACGATTATTGTACCTAAAATAATGTTTATTCGACAGTCTCTCAATGATCCGATTTGACTCAGTAAATTGGATTTTGAATTCGATTTTATTAGATAAGCAGTTAGGCTATTTATTTGTGATGTAATTAATGAATTATTATCGAACAGAGAAAGTAAGGAATCAGCTATTTTTTGAATTTCTAATTTGGTTTTAAATATATTTAAATTCATTATTTTTTTATACGTTCTATATATATATCAGGTACAAATGAAAAATTAATTATGCAACAAGTCGGTGTGTTATATTAGCATGAAATATATTTTAATTAAAGATATTTTAATTCTTTAAAAAATTATATAATCCGAAATGGACTTTTTTTGTATAATCTATTAGATTAGAATGGTTTACGGGGAGCTCGTGACACTTGAGTATATTTATAATATCAATAATGTTAAATATAATACGAGTATAAGTAACTGAACTTTTAATGATAATAAATTATAATTGAGAGGCAAAAAAAAGGAATAATTATATAAATGCTTTATTCAATTATATCGAGGTTTCGATTATTTTTTCCTGTCTTCTTCATAATTGATTTTGTGTTTTGGTTTATCAGATATATGACAATATTTTGTATTAGCATATCTTATCGATATCGATTTACAACAAACTCATTATTTGAATTGATGAAGTCAGGAAGAATAAGCAGAAAAGTTGATAAAATTGAATAAAGAATAGTCGACCGAAACGTCGCATAGTCGACCGAAACGTCGCTAGGAAATAAACATAACTGCTTGGCCTTTTATTTATTTATTCTACAACATTTTGAATCAGCTATTCACCTGGCTAACATAAAATAAATAAAAATTCCACCGACTACTGATTCCAAAAATTTCATTTCGAATTTCGACCGTTGGCTCTAGTTGAAACATTTTGTATATTTGTTTCAAAGGTTTTATTAATTAAAATCATGTATTACAATGTATTCACTTCTGATGATGAAAAGTAATTGTCGAAATACGTATTAAGTGTGAATTTTTAATTAATAAAACATTTGAAACAAATAACCTAGTGTCCAAAATTATATTGTTTGTATACCATAGTATAGGCCCTATCTATTTTTACTTTTTTTTATTAATAATAAATCAATAAAATATTTAGAAAAGTTTATTGCTTACAGTGGCGTGATTGGTGTGGAGAGGGGGTAGGGGGTCATTTGAAGACTTGGATATTTATAATTTATTTTATAGTTTTTGCATTAATATTAATTAAATTTTATTATTTTCTTAATTTCTAGTCTAATTGGACAATTATAATCCCGTTAACTCATCCTTGGCTGAACCAACCCCCCCTTCAGTTTCATCCTACAACCTAAACATTATTAATATTTTCTGAATTTTGTATTCTCACTTATTGTATTTTTAACATCAATTTTTTTATTTAAGGTCTTTTTCGGCATCTAAGGGCATTTAGTCCCCATTTCTATATATTTTAAATGATTGGTAAATTGCCAATTCAAGTGAAATAAATTTCTTTGGGATGGGAAGCGAACTAGGGACACCAGCCATGATTTTATAAACTGTTTTTTGGATAAGAGATAATAAAAAAAAAGTCCCCAACTCTCGAAATTATCAAATGGAGATTATTTCTCTGAATATTTCAAAGTTAAAATCTGACTTTTTGTATGAGTTTTAAAATCTGTTCTTGATCTGTTCTAATTAGTGGATTAATAAAAGGTATTGTAAAGTGAGGGACAATATTAAGTCCCACCCATGTGTTTTCTACTTGAGATTATTTCATTGTTTTTAAAAAAATATTGTTTATTTTTTTAATGGAAACTCTCATGGTTCAAACCTAGAAATTTTCCAATAAAGATTTTCATCTTTTCTTTAATAAAAACAATGAAATAATCACCAGTATAAAACGCATGGGTGGAATTTAATTTTGACCCTCACTGTACAAATTTTTGTTGAAATTAAAAGGGATATTATTTCAATAATATAACTCTTATTATATAAACAATAAACACAATTTTCTAATGTTTTATACTCATGACCAAATTTGAGGCCAAGAGCTAAATAAATATAAAAAATATTAAACAAAATAATAAATTTTGAAAACCAGGCCTGTATCGATGATGCTCAAGTGGCCTGCATCCTCAAACCATAAAAAAAAATTGTTAAAATTTATATTTTTTTGGAAAAGTGTATAGATCTAATCACTTTCGCTTTCTGGAGTAAATTTGTTAAGAATTTAACAAGAGAGAGAGATTTGGTTATTTCTTATTAATATAACAATGGAGACTGGTTAGAATAAATAATTACTTTCAAAAATACTATGTATAAATATTTTAAGAAAGTAATATTAGAGTGATATGAAGTACTGACCTATGGTTTTGATGATCTCGTACTGATCAAGCGGTGAATTCTTCTCAGGTTCCGAGTCGCTTTCGCTGGAGCTGCTGTCACTGACCACGGCGTCTACGGGCCCAACAGCAGGTGGCGATGCCCCCGGAGCACCACGAGCACGGGGTCTTGCTACCAGCGACGAAGCCATCGCTAATAAAACCAACAACAAGACAACAAATAACAATCGTTCTACGAAACAATCACATGAGCTGATAGGTCGAAAAAATGATGTGTTTAAAAGCGTGGCAGAAAAGCAACTAAACATTCGAACGGGATTCGTAGCGAAGCGTTAGACGCGGCGGCGGTGGCGACGATGAGGGAGTTGGAGGAGGGGAACAACGTGGAAAGCCGCGCATGCGCACAATCCACACTCAACCACTTTCTTATTATATCTCAATTTTAATAGTAGAAAAATTAGCTGTTTAATTATATTCCCTCAGATTTAATATTGTAGATTTATTTATTCTTTTGTTCTTGACTAAAATATTAATTAATAGACTAATACTTTTTAAATATTTTTTTCAGCATCTATGGCCCCGTTGAACGGGGCGGATTAGGGGGCGGTGGGGCGGCGAGGTCGCCCCCCCCCCCCGAGAAGAAATTCACAATGTTATAAAAACTAGTAATCTAAAGAAATTATGATTTCCGGGCTTTAATTTCAATTGAATTTGTTACCAATCAATTTAAATAAATAGGAAAAGGGTCTAAATGGTCATAGATGCCCACAAAGTCCTTAAATAAAAAAAAAAATAAAATAAAATAAAAAAACGCCCCCCCCGACAAAATTCTATTAATCCGCCACTGCCCCGTTCCTATTTATTTCAATTAATTGATAGCCAATTCAAATTAAATAAATTTTTGTCGCATCAGACGAGATGCGAACCCACGACTCTTGGTACAAATGGCCAGCATGCTAACCACTAAATCAAGCCTCGGGGACAACTAATACATTTTCCTTTCTCTTACTTATATTAATATGTAATCAGTGCCGGATTAAACAAGATGGAGGTGCTTAGGCAGTCGAAATATCGGGACCCTGTCAGCTTTTCTCAATATGATTTTATTGCATAACAGTTTAATGGCCCGCCCCCCCCACCTCTGAAATATTTAAAATGTCCCCAAGGGCTCGTGGAAAAATCGAAATTTATATTCATTATAAAAATTTTCATAAAGCAAACATTATACTAGTATAATTTCAAAATATGTTTATAAAGGGAGGGGGCTAAATCCTCAAAAATGAGTTCGGCCCCCCCCTGAAAAATAATTATATACTCCCCTGCGATGCTTGACACTTTACTTTTAGGGGTTCCGGGGTTCGCATTCACGTCAAAAATTAATTTCAATTGAATTGGCTACCAATCAATTTAAATAAATAGGGGGAATCTAAATGACTTCAGATGCCGAAAAAGAGTTAAAAAAATCTATTGCGGGACCATTAAAAAGTGTGATCGCCTACTCCGCCTAATGGGTAATCCGGCATTATATGTAATAGAAGAATAATAATCTTTTATTTCTGAACCTAACCGTCCATCAGTTAACTTGAAAGCTACTTCTACAATTATAAATATATATTGTACTCGTCCGAGAATCGAAATTTTAAATTTATAATAAAATTTTATAAATTTTTATTAAAAAAAAAATAGAGGCTCTTAATTTAGGTTGTATATGATTTATATCTTTACGATTTAATTGTATGAAATTAAAGGTAGTGGGAAAATATAGCCCTATGTCACATGGGCGTACCCAGCGAGGGGCAGAGGGGGCAGCTGCCCCCCCTAGAAGCAACCAAAAAAAAAATTAAATGTTTATAAAGTGATGAAACGAAACAAAATTGGTGGATGGCGACGGGGAATGATTCTTTTTGTTAGGACTCGAGGGTTTTTAGGCCTTTAATTCGAAGGTATAAAGCTATAAAAAATAGCTATGTCACAATCTGGACGACAATGATCTGCCCCCCCCCCTGGACGACCATGCCCCCCCTAGTTTTGATCCTGGGTACGCCCATGCAATGTCACATAGTTTGATGCAATATGGTTTAAAAGATAATCGAAAAAAAAATGTGATGACAGACTGACTTTTGATAAAGAGCATAAGTCTTCCTAACTCCTAGTGCCATCTTTAGGAGTAACCAATAAACCACCTAAAAATAACATATTGCTAGAGCTATCTTGCGGCAAATAAACAAAGGAGAAACTACAAAATAGACCGCTAGGTAGCAGCAAAAGATAAAAATGAACTCAACAAACAAACATGGCTTCTTTCTAAGGCGGGAAGAGAGAGAGAGAGAGAGAGAATGTGTGAGATGACTTTCCTATTATCTATACTATATATTATCTTTAATAATCCTCCTTAATAAGAAAATAAATCAATAATTTGATTAGTTAAACAATTTTAAATCTTAATATGCAATTAAACCATATTAGAAGAAAAATAAAGTATAAAGAGAGAATAGAGAGGTATGGATGAAGAGATTAGACAAGTATATTTATAAATACCTTTAAGAAATAAGGCACAGGCATAATAATCACAAATTCACACTAATAAAAATAAAAACTATTAAATCGCGGATTGGATGAAAAAAATAAATTAACCGTCCGAAGTCAACCGACGAGTTGACTGTTCGAATGCAGGCGAAGACTAAATTCAAAATGGTTGTTTATTAAGTCTCGACAATTGGGCGGGGAGGGTGGTCAATTCTTGGAAAGATTTTGCCGCCGATTTCGAGAATGATTCAGCAAAAATTCATATCTTATGGTCTGTAAGGGAATCACAAAGAACTAGTCATATCGAATGAACGAGATTCATATCAAAGGTCGTTCTGTAATGCATTGGGTTAATATGATTTATTCACCTAGTGGAAAGAGAGAGAAGATAATGAGAGCAAATGAAATAGATATAGTCGCTTAAAGGAGCTGGTTTCTGTGCATCGTCTAGGCAACATGGCTTCAAATAATGAGCGACGTCATCAATTCGCAGAAACAATTAAATAAAGACAGAAATAAAATAAAATAAAATAAAAAGAAAAAAAAAATTCTGTTACTATGCCAACCATTTCTTCTATCTTTTATATGAAGAACAAGAGTAAAGTGGTCTTCAGAAGATTTCAACGGCAAAATGAGAATATACATTTTAAAGAACATCTAAAAAATAGTCGATTTATGAATTAAAAAAAAAATCGTTGGAGCGAATTTTGAGAAAATAAAAAAAAACTAAAAAAGTACATCAGTAAAGTACTAGTAATTTTTGGCCGATTTTGTTTAAAAGCATATTTACACGAGTTCGGAGGGTGCCTAACTTAAATATAAAATTTCAACCTCTTAGCTCAATTTCCTTCATGGTTAAAAATGTTCACACAGACACATACACA
>JAKCPI010005615.1:0-12141 GCA_023213315.1 Euborellia annulipes
TGGTCCATTCGAGTGACTCAAGTTTTTTTTTGTAAACATTCATTGACGAAAAGACTTCACCTTTACCTTCCAGGAAGGGAATTTTCCGAGGAAAGAGAGAGAGAAGGTGAGATGCCAGCTAATGCAAAAAGGGACACCGCGCGCTATTTTATGATATTTGCTTCTTAAAGGTGTGAATATATTTACTTTAAGTGTATTAGTTTTGTTTGTTTGTTTAAATTTACCCATTTTTCTCCATTCATATGCCAACATTTCTCCATTCATTCTTAAAATATAAAAAGTTTATCTCTTCTGAAGCAGGAAATTTTTACTTTTTTTGATATTAGCCTAGTGTGAGTAATTCTCTCTTAAAAATATCAATATCACTTGATGATAATCTTTTAAAAAAAAATTGATATCAGGATTCCAGATAATTATGAACTTTTGATTAAAAATCTAGTGTGACTGGTCGCAACAGATTTTTCGTGTCGATATATGTTTAGTTTTTTTTTTTTTTTTTTTTTTTTTTTTAAAACACTTTTTTTTCTCATTCACACACACATACACACTGTCTTTTCGGCAACTCAGGCCATATAAGACATTTACGATAACCGTTATTGATTTAATATACATATATGGGGTCCAGGCATTCTTATTTAAGCCATCTGGTATCCAAATGGCTTAAATAAAATCATCGGACTGCCTGGGGTCCGAACCCACGACGCGTCGCGACGTTTGGTATACGTGGTTAGCATGCTAACCTCTACACCAAGCCCCGTGGGCTATTAATATATGGACCCTGTTATGCAATGGTGTGTCAAAGACCAAACATCGAGTTTTGAGAAAATCAACAATAAAGTTTTTTGTTTTCATTGGATTATATATAATTTTTTGTTGTCAATTGTGCAAGTAACATTATATATAAATTTTTTTAGGTCATATTTCTTAAAAAATACTATTAATTATAGAATTTGAAACAATATTCCGTGCTTAACTCAATTTTGAATTTTTTGGTCTTTGACACACCATTGCATAACAGGGTCCATATTAAAAATTTAAGATGTAAAATTTATAAATATTTATATTTTGTTACCATGGCAACCAATCTTTCCTATGGAGTACAAGAGTAAAGTGGTCTTCAGAAGATTTCAATGGCAAAATGAGAATATACATTTTAAAGAGTATCTAAAAAAAATAATTGATTTTTGAATTTTAATCAAAATCGTTAGAGTTAATTTTGAGAAAATAAAAAAAAAAAAAAACTGAAAAAGTGCATCAGTAAAGTACTAGTACTCTTTGGCCGTTTCGGATTAAAAGCTTATTTTCACGCCTCAGAGGAGTGCATAAATTAAATATAAAATTTCAACCTCCTAGCTCAATTCCTTCATTCTTTAAATTGAACACAGACAGACATGACCACTTTTTTGGATTCAAGTGACCTCAAAACGTGTATATCCATCAAAATCTCGACATCGAATTTTTGACATGATCCTATAGCCTACTTTCTTTCTCTCTATATATACATATATACAGTGGCGGATTAATGCAATTTTGTCGGAGGGGCGGTTTTTTTTATTTTTTTTTATTTTTTTTTATTTTTTTTTAAGGACTTTGTGGGCATCTATGGCCATTTAGATCCCTTTCCTATTTATTTAAATTGATTGGTAACAAATTCAATTGAAATTAAAGCCCGGAAATCATAATTTCTTTAGATTACTAGTTTTTATAATATTGGGAATTTCTGCTCGGGGGGGGCGATCGCCCCCTCGCCCCCCCCCTTTAATCCGCCCCTGCATATATATGGATAGGTAAGAGAAAGTAAAAAGAATTAAATTTCTTGCGGGAAAGATTTTTTTGGATTCAGGGGATATAATACGCTAAAATACGTTACGCCACTGCTACAGATGCAGAAAGACTAAAAAAAATTTTATATACTCTTTTTGCTTTTAGTTTCGAAATAAGAAATTCTACTAAGCTTTGAAGAACTTTTAAATTTAATTAAAATTACAAGGATTTTGATCACCTTATTAAACACTGTGCATAAAGCTCAAGGTTTCCTTTTTTTTTTTTCTTTTTTGCCTAGTATCATAAAATTGTAATATCAATTTGATTTTTGCATCATTTCATGGCCAAAAACGTTCGAAGAATTTCTTCTTACGTCCATAACTATTCCATTGTTTAATGATCATAAAACATGCAAAATTTTGCATTTCAATTATTATTTTTAATAGGGAGAAATGGAGAATATTACGAAATGATTCTTCTTCGATTTTTTGTTTAGTGCAAGGGAATCTTGGGAAGACCCAACGATCGTGAATCATTTTATTAGCTATTGATATAACACTCCCCCCCCCTCCCCCACGCCCCCGTCATTGGCCAATTTCTATTTAAACAAAAAACAAATTGGAAATTGAATTTCCTTCTTTTTTTTCTAATTAATGATCAACTTAATAAAATTAAAAGGAAATGACTGATTTTGTATGTAAATATTCTTATTTATTTATTCTCTTTTTTTTTATATAGTATTTTTATATAAGTAAAACTAATTAAGTGAAAAAAATACAGTAGCTATAAATTAGAAAAACGTTCATCTCTGACTTTATTTGTGAAGGTAAAACTTGGGGATTTAAAAAAAAAAATTGGAACTGAAATAACGTTGTATTTATTGTAGTTAAGAGATGGTGCCGAAATTTGACGTTTGAGATTTGGATGAGGACCCCCTGAGTGGGACCAGCCAAATAGTCTGCCTCTGTCTAAACAAAATACTAGGAACCGACCGAATATTCGGTTTCGGTTACGGTTTCGGCCAGTTTCGGCCAAAAATCCTGGTTTCGGCCGTAGTTTCGGTTTCGGCCAAAAAGTAGCCGAAACTTTCGGCCGGCCGAAACCTGAGTTTGAAAAGATGGAAATTTTCTTCAAGGCGGAAAAAATTTCAAAAAAAAAAAAAAAGGTAAAATGACATGGGCGTAGCCAGACTTCTTGTTAGGGGGGGCAACCCCTCGTTAGGGCGAAAGAGAGGGGTTTGCAATTAATATATACATAGAGTATTAATTATTTATTTAAATAAAAAAAAAATTAAATTAATGTAGTGAATTGGGGCGTTAAAAAAAATTTCCAATGGAAAAAATATATATATATGTATTTTTTTTTTTAATTTTTAGGACCAGCCAGGGGGGGGCAACGGCCCCCCTGCCTCCCCCTGGCTACGCCCATGTAAAATGATATGAATTTTTTATAGGAAATACAAGTTTCGGTTTCGGTCGAAACTAAGAATGAGGCCAAATATTCGGTTTCGGTTTCGGCTGAAAATCTTGTTTCGGTCGGACCCTACAAAATACATATATTAAGGAGGAAAAGGGCTACGAGGTTGAAATTTGATATTTAAGTTAGCAAACCTCCTGGCACGTGACACGAGGTTTTTGAACAAAATCGGCCAAAGAGTACTAATACTTTTTGGCTTTTTTTTGAGATTTTCTCGCTTTTGTTTAAAATTCATATTTTTTAAAATGTATATTCTCATTTTGCTCTTAAAATTGTTTGAAGCACACTTTACTCTTGTACTTCATAGAAAAAATAATTGCCATGGATACAAAATACAAATATTTTTCTATGTTTATCAATTTCACATTTTCTAATGTGCTGCTGGAAACTATAGACACAAAAATCTGGGGTGACAAGTAGTAACACGGATATTGTGTGCTGTGCAACCAGTCACACCACATTCTTTATATTATTAATTATTAAAATTGCGAATAAAAAATAATGTCAAAAAAATATATATATTTTTTTTTCCAATAGCTAAATACAATCGAGAAAGTCTAATCTAAATTCGTTAAATATTGGATATTTGGGTTGCCTACCTTCAAGTAAAGAAAAAGAAAAGGAACTCATTGGGATTTATTGTAAATTAAATTAAGTCGTAACAACAAGTTATAGGCTACTATTAAAATCATCGGACTGCCTGGGATCCGAACCCGCGACCCGCAACAGGCGCGCTACCAACTACACCAAGCCCGAGGGCTTTTAAAAAGTTAATTATAATGTAAGATCTAAAAGGCAGCACACATCTTTGGCTTGTGGATGGGTGTGTTGTATGAGATTTAAAGTATTTGTTTGGGTATCCCAATCATTCCAATCCGAGTTGATGAGTTATTTATTAGAAATCAGATAATGGTTCAGAGAAATTGTATAACCTATACTTAATAATTAACTTTGCTTCGGGTTTACAAATGAAAAGCTCATTTGTTTCAGTTCACTAAAAAAAATTTATCTATTGATGTTTGAAAATGAATTAAAATATACACTGTAAAAAAAAATATGAATTTTCAATCATTTTTCATATACTTTCGTGGTTTAATTTTAATATACCCAGGATATAAAATAAAATTAATATAAAAGTTTATGAACAAATTACCAACTTTTAAACTTATCTTTTTCTTTGTGTGCCGCCAAATTGTGAAATCGTTAAAAGTGTACCGCTACAAGTTGAGAATCCCCTGGTCTAAACGTTCTCAAATAACTCGACTAGCTCAAGGAATTTTTATTAATATTATTTTATAATTATTTTAAGGAAACTTGAAATTATTCTTTTAAAATTTATTTCACAAATCTAAATTTATTAAATTCTGGTTTGAAATTCGCACTCTAAACTATTTAAATATTTATGAAGTCATACGAATTACGGTAAATAATTTTTATAAAGTAATTCAACTAAATAGCTATAAAAATTAAAATTAACAATTTTTACCAAAATAATTAATTTTAAAATATACAAGAAATTTGTTAGGTTGGCAACAAATTGAACTTTCTCATATATATTCATAAACAGTTTATGAAACAGAGTTCCTATACTTGTATAGGAAATTTTTTGGAAGTTTTTTTAACAGTGTAATTTATATTTTCATCTATTGTATATTTTCTCTAAATTGTAATTATTCGTCATATCAAATCGTTGCGGTTAAGTAATGCCAAGCACGGCGAAAGCTCGGGATTGGTGACCCCCGGCAATCAGCGTGTGGAACGCCCTCCGGTAGCCATCAATACTATGTCTTTTCAATTAAATAAATAAATTCATCATCCCTCTATAGCCGAAAAGGGTTTTTTTTTTTTTTTTTTTTTTTATTCGTCATATCATAAGACCCGAAGTAACTTTTACATAACTATTTTTTTATACCCTAATGATATCCAAAATTTAAAATACAGTATTAAAAATCTGGTGTGATTGGCGCACAGCACACAACTTTCTCTTACCCTTGGGTAAGAAAAAATTATGCACCGTGCTGGGTACACCAGATTTTTTGTGTCGACATATATTTAGTTGCTCTTAGCACTTTAGTTCCAAACTTGTCCACGCGATGATTCATAGATGGCGCTGAGCTACGAATGCTTTCACATCAGTAAAGTGTACTTCAAACGATTTCAACGAAAAATTTCACTGATATACTTTTTAAAGAGCATCTAAAAAAATAGATGATTTATGAATTTTAATCAAAATCGTAGCAGCGAATTTTGAGAAAATCGCAAAAAACTGAAAAAGTACATCAATAAAGTGCACTTCAAACGATTTCAACGAAAAATTTCATTGATATACTTTTTAAAGAGCATCTAAAAAATAGTTCATTTATGAATTTTAAACAAAATCGTGGCAGCGAATTTTGAGAAATTCGAAAAAAAAACTGAAAAAGTACATCAGTAAAGTACTAGTACTTTTTGACCGATTTTGTTTCAAAGCTTATTAACACGCTCCCGGGGGGTGTTTAACTTAAATATAAAATTTCAACCTCCTAGCTTATTTCCTTCATGGTTAAAAGTGTCGACACACACAGACCAATTTGCGTAGGGTAGACGTTAGGGTAAGAGAAAGTAAAAAGGTAATAGTTTGTAATCGACTATAAACAGGGCCGTTCCTGGGTAAGTTGTCGCCTCCGTGCCAGGTCATTTTTGGCGCCCCCCCCCCAACTAAATTATGAAAAAAAAATTTTTTTAAGTGAATAGACGACCTGTAGTGATTTTCAAGTTTGGCGAACGCTACGGTAGCTTAGATTTTGATAATTCTTTCTTTCCTCCACGCGAACTATCACTATCCTCTTTTTCATAGAGAAGGAAAATAAAAAAATATTCATTAATAAAAAAATCTGGTGTGACTGGCGCACAGCACACAACTTTCTCTTACCCTTCGGTAAGAGAAAGTTGCGCACTGTGCTGGTCACACCAGATTTTTTGTGTCGAGATATATTTAGTTTCCGATAGCACCTTAGTTTCAAACTTGCATTTTAAATATTGACTGCTTCAAATAAACTATGGTTATTTTTCAAAATTTTAATCTCATATTTGGACATTTTATACACAATATAGAATCGTAAATAAATACAAAATTTCATAAGAATTGGAAAAAAAAATTTTAAATGCGTAAAAAGTTCCAAAGGGGACCCCCCTTTTGAATCGAAATTAACATACAAATCCCTATAGGAAATTAACATTGTTTCTATGCGAAGATAAGGTGGAAAGGGAATTTAAAAAGAGTAGAGAGAGACGATAATGTTTGCAAGTGAGAGAGAGTACATATATGTTTTCTTTGAAACAATTAAAACAGAAATAAAAAAAAAAATAAATGGGAATTTAAATAATAATTGATTTTTAATCTAATAAAAAGAAAAAGATTTAAATTCCGTTACCATGGCAACCATTTCTATCTTTCCTATGAAGAACAAGAGTAAAGTGGTCTTCAGAAGATTTCAACGGCAAAATGAGAATATACATTTTAAAGAGCATCTAAAAAATAATTGATTTTTGAATTTTAAAAAAAATCCTTGGAGGGAATTTTGAGAAAATCGAAAAAAACTGAAAAAGTACATCAGTAAAGTACTAGTACTTTTTGGCCGATTTTGTTCAAAAGCTTATTTTGAGCGTGTGGGAAGGTACCTAAGTTAAATATAAAATTTCAATCCGGTAGCTCAATTCCTTCATGCTAAAAATCTGTCCACACATACAGACACACACACACACATACATACATACATACACACACACAGACCAATTTGCGGGACCCACTTTTTTGGACTCAGGGGACCTCAAAACATGTATATCCATCAAAATCTCGACATCGAATTTTTGACATGATCGCAATACTTTCTCTCCTATATATTTCATATATAGGCTAAGAGAAAGTAAAAATATTTATTTATTCAAATTACCTCCTAGCTCAATTCTTTCATGATTTCAAATGAACTCTGTGTGTGTGTCTGCTTATTACTGAACACAGAGGAAAACACATTGTTTAATTGAAAGCATATAAGGATTGAGATAGGAGGTTGAAATTTTATATTTAAATAGCTAAATATTTTTCGAGATCTATTATTTGAAAAAGATAATAGTATTCAAAATACCTCGATTCGGACTTTAACTGAGTCATAGATATATTTAACAAGACATGTGAGTGTTCTTTTTGATGAGGCCAAACATCCCATGGCCCCCGGGAATCGAACCCAGGATCTCCGCCTTTCCGGGGCATAGGCGTGCTATCCATTGCACCAGGCCACCGGACCCTCGACCTGCACCAATAAATTTAAGTTAGGCACCTTTTCGGACACTCAAAATAAGTTTTTGAACAAAATCGGCCAAAAAGTACTAGTACTTTACTGATGTACTTTTTCAGTTTTTTTTTTTTCAATTTTCTCAAAATTCACTCCAACGATTTTTATTAAAATTCATAAATCAATTATTTTTTAGATGCTCTTTATAATGTATATTTTCATTTTGCCCTTGAAGCCTTTTTAACATGTAAAACTATATATTGAAACTTGTAATAAACTTTAGAAATAGAGGGAACAAATTACACAAAATTTTTATTTTACTAAATTAAAGCCCATTTCATGTAGATTATACTGTGCAACAAAATGAAACTTTCTTCTGGTCCCGAGAAAATTCCTTCAGATTCTTAAGTAAAATGACCTCCTGAATCCAAATATGACTTTCGTTTTCCCCCAGCACGTACCGTTTTCGGGAGGTAGCCCCCTATTTATTTCCACCCCTTTTCGTTAATTATAGGGCCATGAATCAAATTTGGTGGGATGAAAAGGAATATTTTAGCCTTAACATTTCTTGAGAAGGTCTAGAGAAGTGAAAAGTTAAAAAACATTAACATTTGGTTCCAAGGAGGGATGTGGGGGAGGATTTTGACCCTTAAAATGCAAAAACATCTTTAAAAATGATCGATTTTTTCTGATTTTTCCCAATTTTTTCACTGATTTTCTACATATTCCAGCTGACAGACCCATCTCACCCTTCCGTAAACATCCCTCAACTAAAAAAATATATTGGATAAAGCGGGTGGGGTGTGAGCGATTCCGAAGTCCTTGCAAGAAGATGGAAGATTCACAGGTCAGTTGGTCAAATTGGCAAATATGCGGATCACTTTTTTGGGCTGATCTTTACAAATTTAAACTTAAATATACGAATTCTTCTATGTCCTTCAATATTTCCATGTTTTATCTAAAGGGGTAGAAATTATTTCTTGTGAATAATTGAAAAAAATTCTTCTTGCAAGGGCTTCGGAATCGCCCACACCCCACCCGCTTTGTCCTATATATTTTTTTTAGTTGAGGGATGTTTAAGGAAGGGTGAGATGGGTCTGTCAGCTGGAATATGTAGAAAATCAGTGAAAAAATTGGGAAAAATCAGAAAAAATTGATCATTTTTAATGATTTTTTTGCATTTTAAGGGACAAAATCCTCCCCCACATCCCCCCTTGGAACCAAATGTTAATGTTTTTTAACTTTTCACTTCTCTAGACCTTCTCAAGAAATGTTAAGGCTAAAATATTCCTTTTCATCCCACCAAATTTGATTCATGGCCCTATAATTAACGAAAAGGGGTGGAAATAAATAGGGGGTTACCCCCCGAAAACGGTACGTCCTGTGGGAAAACGAAGGTCATATTTGGATTCAGGAGGTCATTTTACTTAAGAATCTGAAGGAATTTTCTCGGGGCTTTTTTTCTTGTTGCACAGTGTTATTTAGAAAAAATAATTTCTTGAATATCTCATTCCCTTTTGGAGATATTGGCTTTAGCGCTAAGCCATGTTTGTGTTTTCAAAACTAAAAAAAAATCAACAATATGAATTTTTTTATTCTTAATTTTTTTTATATTTTAGGATTAACTTAGATTCGTGATATATTTTTTTTTCTAATTCCTTATTGTTTAAAGAACCTACCATAAAAATTTCATCTAGATTGGTGGTCAAATAAATAAATGAGAAATTATTTTCTCTTCCATGTCACATTTTGTTTGACATTATCCAAGCCGCGGAAGGTGAAAAAATAAAAACTTTAAGTGCCATAACTCGAAAACTAAGTGAGATAAAAAATCGAAATTTGGTGCTGTTACTTATCTCTATACATAGAACAAACATACCAAGTTTCATAAATATCTGAGATTTTGGGTGAAATGGCCTGGTTGAACTGACGTGGAATGAATGACCCAAATGTAAAATTAAAAAATGTTAAATATTTAAAAAAACGGAAATGCTAGCAACCAAAACGTATTTTTCGCTGGACCAGTTTTTTATGCTGAATCGGTATATGTAAGTATTATTTTTCTACGACCTTTAGCTCAGGCCGTACTTTTTTTGTGTACAGACGGACGGACGGTCGGAGAGAATATACGAGAAAGTCTCGGGGAAGTCATTCATTCCCCTTTTATTTTTTTAAATAAAAAAGCTATTTAAAATTTACTTTTATTTAACAATTTTTTTTTTTATTTTTTTTTTTTTTGAGGGGGGCGACATTCTTGTACCCGCAGGGGCGCCATTCAATATAGTTACGCCAATTATTTCAAATGATTTGCAGCCAATTCTTTTGAAATAAATTTTTCTCACTTGCGACGGACCAAGGACCCAGGCACGAAAATGCCCTTTGGCTTTGAGTCTCCGCCGTCCTTTGGCTTTGCGCCTCCGTCGCCCTTTGGCTTTGCGCATCCGTCGCCCTTTGGCTTTTCGTCTTCGCCTTCCTTTGGAAGGCGCCACCGGCGCCCTTTGGAAGGCGCCTCCGGCGCCCTTTGGGACTGGCGCCTCCGTGCTGGCACGGAGTGCACGCCCGCCAGGAACGGCCCTGATTGACTATATGGCTTTGTCTTGTTATCAGTGGCCAGTCATATATTAATAAAAGTGAATGAAAAGTGAGAAATTTTACTGTATTTTATTGCACTGTATAGATAAAATATTCTAAATATTAATAATGAGCTGCCACTGATGATTATTAGATAATTTATCTACTTACAAATTGTTTTGAAACATTAATTTCTCTTCAATTAGAGATAAAACTCTTGCAGCACATTGTTTCGTTAACCTGAAACGTTTGTGAAAATTTAATTCGTCCATCGTGTCGAAATGATGAGATCTTGAATAAATACTTCGAGGAAAACCAAATTCAATAATTTCTAATATGTCTAGGTCATCATCGAAAATATCATTTATATTTTCCATGTTTTTTTATAAAAACTATCAAAATGAATAAAAAATTGTTATTATAAGTTAGTATAGAAATGTCAAAATAGAAGGTTATCAATTGAGAACCAAAGAACAAACTAGAAATGGCGGCCGTTTATTTAACGGAAAATTGTTTTTTAGGTTAAGCATACGCTAAGCCCCCGAAATCAAGGGCTTAGATTTAAGTAAAGATTTAGACTTTTAAGTTTGACTTTGCAAGCGGTTCAACGAAATTTGGAAAGTTAAGTATTCTTTAGCGTTAATCAATGCTTAACTCATACGGTGCAATTGGGCATTAGTGTTTTTTTTTTTAATTAGTGCGTGAGTGAGTGACTGAACGAGAGTAAAATCCCCCTTCCGGCCCTGGCTCTTAGAAGGTAATTTATAATTAATATTTTATTTTAGTTTCTTTTAAAAGTATTTATTCATCTATTAAATTATTATACATTTTGAGATAACTGCCCGTCATTTCACCTTTCATCTGCAAACCTTGTAATTAACAATGAGTAGAAACGGCCTTTATTTAATTTTTCAAACATTTTATTGAACTACATTTCTGAGTAGGCCTATTTGGCCTAACTTTTCTACCCTTTCCCCATTATCAATAAGGAATTAAGAATTTGTTTATATACAAAATAAATTATAATTTTTACTTTCTCTTATTTAAAGATGCGTTATAATATAATTAGGACTATTTTATTTGATACTTTTTTCTTTATCCTCACTGTAAAAAAAATTTTGATGATTTTACAATTTTTTTGTTGTAAGCAAATTTCCAAGACCAATAGATACTAAATTTACTATACAGTTGAATGATATTTTTTACAAAACTCTTTGCAAAAATCGTTTACAAATGCGTGGTAATTTTACTAATATTTAGCAATTTTCGAGTCCAAATGTGTGGTAATTTTACAAATATTTAGCAATTTTACAATTCAAATGTTTGTAATTTTACTAATATTTAGAAAAAAGAAAAAAAAATTTACGACTGGACACATAGGTTATTGACCTTTAGGGGACGTCTCTACCTGAATGGAGTGAAATAAATATTTTTATTTAATGAAAAATTCCTCCAGAATTTGAACACTGACTTTTTTGTAGAAGCTTGCTGCCTAGTTCATTTGACCATCGAATCACCTGTTAACTAATTATCTATCTCTGCTATTTGGCATTCAAGTATGACCTCACTGTAAACTATTTTTACTAAATAATAAAATAAAAAATAAACTTAAAGTTATCTTAATATTATTATTTTTTGTATTATTATAACTTAAATAAATCCTTATAGTGCCAAAAATGTCTTTATTAAGAAAGCTAAAAAGCATTCGAAACAAAGTCGGCCATGTTGGCAGCCTTAAAAGGAAAATTACTATACCCTTGTATTGTAAAATTAGAAACCTTTTTGTAAAATTACAAACCCTTTTCTAAAATTACAAACCGTGTTCTAAAATTACAATGCCGTTGTATTGTAAAATTAGAAATCGTATGGTAAAATTACAATATTTACTCTAATTTTCCAAGAGAATTGTAATTTTAAAATGTTTTTTGGTTGTAAAAATTTTTTGAATGCATATATTTGTAAATTTAGTATACAAATGTATGGTAGTTATCATTTACAAGGAAAATTTGTAAATTTACTATACTAAAACATACTAAAATTAAATTTTTTTTTACAGTGC
>JAKCPI010005617.1:0-20289 GCA_023213315.1 Euborellia annulipes
TATATATATACAGTATAAGTCATGTTATTTAATATATCTTATGGAACACTTACTTCATGAGACGATGTTGATGGCTCAGAAGATTGATTAACAGGACAAGTATTAATATCGGGTAGCGGAAAAATAGGAATTTTCTTTTTCATAGGACTTTTCCTTTTTTTGCTCTCCTATAAATGAAAAAAATCAATACTTTTAGGTAATATAATACCTGGTTATAGATACAATAATATATATATACAGTATAAGTCATGTTATTATAGATACATTGATAATGAAGGTTTATCCTTCGGTATCAGTAAATTTAATTTATCTTATGGAACACTTACTTCATGAGACGATGTTGATGGCTCAGAAGATTGATTAACAGGGCAAGTATCAATATTGGGTAGCGGAAAAATAGGAATTTTCATTTTCCTACGACTTTTCATTTTTTTGCTCTCCTATAAATGAAAAAAATCAATACTTTTAGGTAAGTGATGAAGATAGGGGCAGCCTGGTGGATATTGTTGAGAAGGATGAGTAAATAAAATCCGGAGCTGATGATCAGGCAATTTATTTGGATCCGCTATAAGTCGACGTTTCGGAGCGGACGGAATTAATCCAAATAAATTGCCTGATCATTAGCTCCGGATTTTATTTACTCATCCTTCTCAACTTTTAGGTAATATAATACCTGGTTATAGATACAATATATATATATGTATATATATATATATATGTTCTGGAAGGTTTCCGCGACCGGATGTATGCGAAGATAAGTTTTCTCGGGTTGTGTCGCGTGTGATGTTGAGATTTACTCGACGTTTCGGCTCTCCTTTTGGAGCCATTTTCAAGAGTATGGAATTAGGGGAGATTTGTAGGGGTGGTTTGTTTACGGGGCCGCAGTCTTGCTGGTCCCCAGGTCAATTTGGATGCCTCAGAGGCTTGGTTTGAGCTCTGAGAGCAGGAGGAAGGTTGAGTGTGTGTAATTGCGTTTGTGTTCGGTTTGGGTTGACTACGGGGCCTCAGTCTGCCTCCCCAAGTCGATGTGTTATTGGTTTGGTTAGTGGATGTGTTAGGAGATTGGGTTTGTTTCTGAGATTTGGATTGGGTGTGTGTATGTGTGATCGTGTCTGTGTTTGATTTAGGTTGACTTTGGGGCCTTAATCTGCCTACTCCCCCAGTCGATGTATTGCCGGATGTTTCCGAGGCCCCAGACTAACCGACAACCAAAACAGACAAAAAGAAATACATAAACTAACCGAAGCACTAACCCAAAATGGTTACAACAAACACCAGGTACTTAAACACATACACAATGCGGGAAAACCAAAACCACCAACACAAACTACAAGGGAACTTTTTTTTTTTTTTTTTTTTTTAAAACATTCACACTTTTTTCTCATTCGCACTCACACTCACACACACATTCACACAGTCTTTTCGGCAACTCAGACCATTTAAGACTTTTTGACGATAACCGTTATGAATATATATTATTATTTGGGGTCCAGGCATTTTTATTTAAGCCATTTGGTATCCAAATGCCTTAAATAAAATTATCGGACTACCTGGGGTCCGAACCCGCGACGTTCGGTATAGAAGGTAGGCACGCTACCGACTACTCCAAGCCCCGTGGGCACAAGGGAACTTGAAGATCCAAACACACACAAGGCATTCCTCCCATACATAAAAGGCATAACAGATAAAATTGGCCGCATTCTCCAAAAGAAAGACATACATAAAACCCATTTTCACCACACACCAAAAACTATCAAACCTAATAAGAAACCCGAAAGACACCATTCTGAATGAATCCCCCGGGGTCTATGAAATACCTTGTGCAGAATGTCACCGGTCATACATAGGTCAAACCAACAGACGAATCAATTTTAGAATTTATGAACACAAAATAGCACTAAGGAAACTCGAACCGCAATCAGCCATCGTAATACTGTTGGGATATGATGAGGTGATTGGCTATCATCTCTAGTAGGTGGATTTGTCAAAGACATTTTGTTTCTGATTTCCTATAAAAATTTAGATAAGAATGAAAATGCAAATGTGAAGAGTTGTTTCGATCATATTTTTCTATTTGAGAAGAAATTTATTTTATTTATGTATTAAAGGAATTTTTTTTTTATTCATTTGTATAATTAAAAGGATTGTCCTTTAAATTAATTTATTTAATCTTATTTAATTTATTTTTTTTTTTTTTGTGAAAATTTTAATTTTATATTTTGATTACTAATAGTTTAAATAATTTATTATTTGTTATGTCGGGTTCGAATTTCATGATCAAAAAAATTTTCTATAATTAATAATTATTATAATAATAATAATTATTTATTTATTTTTTTTTATATAATTAATAATAATATTATTATTAATATTATTTTTAAATTACATTGGATTGTAGTTGAATGAGGGTTTCAACAATTTCAAAAATCAAAAAAATTCAAGCTCCATTATCATTTCATTTTTTTTTTGAACTCCATTATCCCAGCACCTCCACCATGCAGCCTCCCCGCGCGTGGGTGGCTCCTTTCGGTGGCTTAGCTTGGGGAACAGCCAGGGGACCGAAAGGGATTTTTATCGTTGTTTT
This sequence comes from Euborellia annulipes, assembly GCA_023213315.1. Classification (NCBI taxonomy): domain Eukaryota; kingdom Metazoa; phylum Arthropoda; class Insecta; order Dermaptera; family Anisolabididae; genus Euborellia; species Euborellia annulipes. The sequence continues at coordinate 2,585 of JAKCPI010005617.1, forward strand.
TTTTATCCGCTTCGCATTACACTGTAACTATTTATGCTACAGTGGCTGAATAAAATTATAAAAATTTGTGTAACTCATTAAGTGGGAGAGAATCTCGCTTCACTTGCCTGGAGGAGTTTGATTAAATATTGAAAGATCATGAGTCAAAATGAGACCGAGGTACATACCAGAGAAGACGCCGCACTGGACCAGCTGAAAGAAAGTTGTTAGGGTTGGGCCAAAGAAAAGATTTCAATTTGAGAGCAAAAGTAAAATCTTTTAATAAAAAAATTCGCTTCTTTGTTTATCTCATCATAACAATTTCTTCTTTTATTTAAATTACTTTAATCAAAATTAATCTGGTTGTATTTTCAATTATTATTAAGAAATAAAGTTAGTGTTTTAGATCGATCTTAGTATTATTTATTTTTTGATATATTTTATATGTATTTTTATGTATTAATGGAATGGTCGACCATACCTTTTCACACGGGGTGATCACTGATATGAGGGCGGGGGTCCTGAACAACATCCGTGAAGATGACGGTGCGTCGTCGTGAGGCCCGCTTCCCGATGTCGACCAGAGAGAGACAGAGCCAGCGAGAGTATAATTCGCTGCAGCTCAGTATTGTGATATTTAAGGCCAGAAAGCCTGTTCAGCATCCACACTGGACCAATTGATGAGGCCAGGGACTCGGCTGGCTTGAAGATTGCTTGGTGTGGCCGTATATTGCACAAGGGAGCACTGGGGTATGGATACCCGAAAGGGTTATACTCGTGATGCGCACGGTTCGATCACCGAAAGCCAAGTGTAAGAGAGAGGCGCGCACTGCTTTAATTAACCCCTCTTGGAAGGGTTAAAGCTTCCCCTACTTAATTGCACGGATTATTATTAAATTGTTTTTATTTTTGTTTTATTAAAAATTAATTAAATATTTTAATATTTTCTTTTAACAAAACTTTTAAATAATGAATTTTTATAAATTATTTCATTTTACAATTAAATAAAAAATAATTATTCAATTATTAAAAGAAGCGAATCTTTTATTACAAAAAAAATAAATTAACAACGTATTGGGAGGGGAGAAATGGGCAATTTCTCTGTACTGTTTAAAGAAAGAGAGTATTTCTTGTATCTTCGAATAAATAACCTTCTGAGTTTGATATTTTTAGTTTAATTTTCGGCATAAGCTGTTTCTTACACAAACATGCTTGTGCCTTGTGGTGCCGAAGGCAATTTTTGAATGCTGGTACAAAAAGATTGCACATGCATGATTGTCAAGTTTGCCGTTACGTGTGTCGCTGCCTTAAAGAACCTCAGACTAGTAAAGTCTAATGAACATCCGCAGGAAGCAATCGATTATAGAATTTTTAAGCTTTCTTTTTCAAATAAATCTGTAAAGTTGACAACAGCCGAAAGAACGAAGAAAATAAAAATAGTATAAACAGATGAATAAAATATCAATTAGCTTACCTAACAAAACGAAATTAGCTTTTTTACAAAATAATTATACAAATATATTAATATTAAAAATTAATGTTTGTTTTTTAAGTTAGAAATTGAAGTATCTTTTTTTATTAGAGATTGCGAACCTGCCGTCGTTTTTCATCCGTCTCTACTTTTACTAATTTGTACTGCTCTCTTGTGCGCTCTCACCTGGAATTCGCATCTGTGTGCTGGTCTCCACACTACCGTATTTATGTAAATAGAATTGAGTCGATCCAGAGAAGGTTTTTGTATTTTATTAATAATAGATTTCCAAATATATCCTTGTCTCTACCTTCTCTGGAAAAACGAAGAACATACTTCGACCTAGTCTATTTGCATAAGGTTCTTAATAACTACGTTGATGCTCCAGCCATTTTAGAACGGTTTGGTTTTCGGGTTCCAGGGAGAGCAACAAGGAGTAATGAATTGTTTACATTATGGCACTGTAAAACCAATGCATCATACTTTTCCCCATTAAATCGCCTGTGCATCAATTATAATAATTTATATACCCAGGATCTTCCGGACATCTTCGGTTGCTCACTGGATGTTTGTAAGGGGGGTTGAGAAGGGCTTTGTTTTAAAAAATTATTTTATAATCTAGTTTATAGTCTAATTATTCTTTTGATGATATGGCTTCATTATTTATTTATCTTTTTGGTTTCTTTTTTTTATTTTTACTTACAAATGTATGTATATTGTTTATTCTTTTTTTTTTATTTTGTTTTGTATGAGCAACGAGACATAAGACTTAATGTTCCTCGTTTTTATTTTTAAATTATGTTTGTAGTGCTATCCATTAATTGGGAGTCCACTCCTGTTGGGTAGCCTATCTATTTTGGAAAATAAATAAATAAATAAATAAATTTCTACATTTGCACCTAATAATATTTGTATTTGTATTTTTCTTTAGAAGAAGGGAAAAAAATCGATACCTTGGAGTTTTATTGTTGCCTGTTTTTCATATCCGCCACCTTTGCTGGTTTGAATACAAAATGAATTTCCTTCCAATTCACATAGAGCTTTAGTAATACAATTTCTTTTCGTTTAAAAAAAAAGTTTTGGTACCGATCAATACCTAATCATGTTCGTTATTATATTCTGAAGTTTTAACAGTGACCGGACAAGTGTATCTCTCTGTCATTATCTGATGTTACTTATTGTCTTATCGGAACAAAAGACGGAAATCGCTCTATAGAAATGTGGTAGCTTCGTCATTATTGTCAAAATCTCTCTAGTAATAATGGTACAGTTCAAAACCAAATACGAATATTAATTAGGAATTTGATATCAAAGTGAATTCCCAAATACAAGTTTAAATTATTCATTGAAATGAGAACAAGTTTTAGCAATAAGGAAGAGGGAAAAAAAAAATACTTTAAAAAGTAACTTGTGGAAAGAATTGCCTAATGTTGTGGGAAATGGTCTGAAATGAAAAAAAACACCGGAAAACATTTAAAATGATATTGAAGAGCTTTTTTTTAAAGCAAATAATCAAATGTTATATTTATACAGCAAGACTAAAATCTAAAATATAAATAAAAGAAATTTTTTGTTTGGGAGGTTTTTCAAAGAAGAAAATAAATGTCCGCAGTGGCGTAGCGACGGAGGAGCGAGTGGAGCGGCGGCTCCAGGGCGGAGGGCAGGGGTGGGGGCGCCGGGCACATATAGTATGATAATACTTTTTATTTAATTTTTTGTCTATATTTTGATCCTTTTGTAGAACAAAAAATTATTTGGATCCTTTAATCAATTAATTTTTGCTCTGTTGTTTTTTGATAGAAATCTATGCATTTTTTTATTTAAAATGACAAACGTTAGGATTCACGGCCAAAGATAAATAAATATATTATCCCGTTTTATTCAAATTTAATTTTAAAAGTAGACAAAATAAAATAAAAAAAATCTGGTGTGACTGGCGCACAGCACACAACTTTCTCTTACCTTCGGTAATCGAAAGTTGTGTTCTGTGCTTGTCACACCAGATTTTTTGTGTCGACATGTATTTAGTTTCCGACAGTAGGGTACAATTGAATTCAAGATGTAAAATTTATAAGTATGGCAAAATATTTATATTTTGTTACCATGGCAACCATTTCTCCTATCTTTTCTATGGAGTACAAGAGTAAAGTGGTCTTCAGAAGATTTCAATCGCAAAATGAGAATATACATTTTAAAGAGCATCAAAAAAATAATTGATTTTTGAATTTTAATCAAAATCGTTGGAGCAAATTTTGAGAAAATCGAAAAAAACTGAAAAAGTACATCAGTAAAGTACTAGTACTCTTTGGCCGATTTTGATTAAAAGCTTATTTTTCCGGTCCCGGGGGTGTTTAACTTAAATATAAAATTTCAACCTCATAGCTCAATTCCTTCATGCTTAAAATTGAACACCCACACACCCACACACAGACAGACCATGTCGCGAAAACCACTTTTTTTGGATTCAGGGGACCTCAAAACGTGAAGATCCATCAAAATCTCGACATCGAATTTTTGACATGAATCCAATACTTTCTCTCTATATATATATTACATATATACCATCAAGAGAAAAGATATTGGACAATATGGCGGCTACCTGGCATTTGAGCCTTATGGTAGGTAGCCGCCATATTGTCCAATATCTTTTCTCTTGATGGTACATAGGTAAGAGAAAGTAATATTGTTTTGTTGACTAAATATGAGTCTGTCTAACCATCTTATTATTTGTAATAAGATGGTTAGCATACAGTAGCGTAACTAGGTGGGGGCGAGGGGGGCGCCCCCCCCCTCCCCAGGCGCATCGAGCCCCTTGGCGCTCCTCGAAACCGGCATAAGCGCCCCACGGCCTCTAAGATATATAGCCCAGGGAATGTGATTTTATCATATTCTTTCCATCGATTGTCTAAAAAAATTGATTGTTTTCTTTTAAAATTATATTACAACTTGAATTCTACTATTTTAAATGAATTTAATTCCAAAAATAATAAATAATGTATATAGAGACTTTATAATTACAATTTTTTACTTTCTCTTACCTCTATATATATGTTAATATCAGTAGCGTATCCAGGTGGGGGCGAAGGGGGTCCCCCCCCCCGCCCCAGGAGCATTAAGCTGCTTTTTCCCAAAATTTACGGCTTTTTTTTGAAATTTCATAATAAATTCGTTTTATATCACAAATCCGGAAAAAATTTACAAAAAAAAGCCCGAACGAGATTCGAATACTAAAAAAAAAGGTCGAGCAAAAAACAGCGCCCCTGTTGAGCTTCGCCCCCTCCGCCCTCAAAGGCTAGTTACGCCGCTGTTAGCATACTATGTTACCTTAGTAGAGATAATATAAATATAATACATGTTTATTAAATACAGAAATTATTTTATTTTTATTCCGAATCCAATACAATTTATATTTTAATACTCTGGTTATAAATTCAAACTAGGTTTCTTACTAGGAATGAAACTTTGTAAAGAATAGTAGTCTATCAGTAATTAGCATACATTTTATATGGTCAGAGGGGTCAAACGTTTTTTACCGTGGTAGGGTGGGGTGTCGGTTACCGATTGATGGTAGTGTTCGAGGGGGAGGGGGGCGCCAGCAGTTGAGTCGCTCCATGGCGCCAAAATCCTTGCTACGCCACTGAATGTCCGAATTCATTCACGTCTTTTAGTAAAAAAAAAAGTTTTTGCAGTTTCCATCCATAAACTTAATTTGTACTTTTATACTAATGGACTTTAAGTTAGTATAATATATATCTATTCTTCTTGGTTTATATGACTCTAAGTAATATCTATGACCCAAACAATTCATTCATTCCTACTTGAAAAAAAAAGTTTGTTTCTAGGCTAACAAGAAAAAGAATCTTCTTTTGGTAGGATAATTTTTCTTAATAATTCAAACGTGGAATTTTTCCAAGTATAAAAGTACTATACGTAGGAAAAAAAATTGTAATGAATTTATACAAATATATATTTTTATTAAAAAACTTTAAAACACTAGGTTATAAGTTTCAAAGATTTATTAAAAAATTAATCTTTTTTATACTTATCTCTCATTTTGACACATTATATTTTAAATAAAGCTGACGTGAGTGACTGTATATCAAGAAACCTACTCTTACTTTATCTTACAAGGAGTCCCCACGGGTGGTGGGTCACCGATTTTTTTCAAACTCATAGGATTTGAAGATTAGTATCTGGACATCAATTTCCTAAAGCAGTACGATGCACTACTCAAGAACACTCAAGAAAATCGACTTTGAAGACTATCAAGATTTCCGAGTTGTATAAGTTTGGATAATTTTATTTATATGTAAACAGTGTCTGGTAGCCGTGAGAGTAAGCGCAACAGTCTAGTAAACAAGGAGTTGCTAGTTCGATGCTTGTTCGGGACATTTTTTTTTTTTTAATTTCAATTCTCTATCCGCATATCTCTCATATTAACTATATTATAAAATTGAAATTAAATTAACAAATATTTTTTCAATATAAATTAACATCTTTTATTTTTAATTACCACTCGTTGCACACTGAAAATACGAATATTTATAATAAATTGAAATTTGGTATAAAAATTAAAAACTATACTACTAAAAACTACAGTTTTCAACGCCCTGTTGTTTTATCGACTAAAGTCTTATATGGCCTAAGTTGCCGAAATGACTGTGTGCATGTGTGGGTGAGTGGAAAAAAGTGAGAGTGTTTAAAAAAAAAAAGATATATGAAAATATATGCAACGAATCGTCTTACTTAAGAATAAGATGTTTTTATACCAAATTTCAATTTATTATAAATATTCGTATTTTCAATGTGCAACGAGTGGTAATTAAAAATAAAAGATGTTAATTTATATTGAAAAAATATTTGTTAATTTAATTTCAATTTTATAATATAGTTAATATGAGAGATACTGTATATGCGGATAGAGAATTGAAATTAAAAAAAAAAAATGTCCCGAACAAGCATCGAACTAGCAACTCCTTGTTTACTAGACTGTTGCGCTTTCTCTCACGGCTACCAGACACTCTTTGCATATATATAAAATTATCCAAACTTATACAACTCGGAAATCTTGATAGTCTTCAAAGTCGATTTTCTTGAGTGTTCTTGAGTAGTGCATCGTACTGCTTTAGGAAATTGATGTCCAGATACTAATCTTCAAATCCTATGAGTTTGAAAAAAATCGGTGACCCACAACCCGTGGGGACTCCTTGTTAGAGCCCTGCACGGGCCGATTTTTTTTTTTGCCCGTACCGGCCCGTGCCTGTATTTTTTTTTTTTTTTGAATTCCCGCCCGTGTCCGGCCCGTAATTTTTTACCATTCTTCAAGTCCGCCCGTACCCGCCCGAAATTTTTTCAAACCCGCCCGTCAAAATCAAACATGAATATAAAATCTTTTCATTTTCAAATTTTATCTTTTTTTTTTTATAAATTCTAATTTTCAAAGAGTAAATGTTCGAATTCTAAAATTAAAAAGAAATATTAATAAAAGTCCATTTTAGGGTTGATCAAAAAAAAAAGTTTAAATAAAAAGAGCATATCATCGCGCTTCATTTTCATTCAAATAATAATATATTTTAAGACCGCTTAAGAGCTAATTTAATTATTCAACCAAAGGATAAAATTTTGAAAATGAATTTGACTTTGATGGATTAAAACTTCATTATTATTATTATTAAGTTAATGGATTAAGAGAATTAGTCTCCCTAATATAAAAAGTATAGATTAGCATAGAGTATTATGTCTAATACAAATAAATAAAAATTTAAGCATGTTTCATATAACAATCTTAAGTATTAATACAATTGACTCGGACTTGAAGAAATAAATATACAAAATTTTTAAGGCCAAAAAGAGGAAGATCATTAAGAATTTAGAGTTCTGTGTGGCTCTATTTTAATTTTAATCAAAACCGGTGGAGCGAATTTTGAGAAAATCGAAGAAAAAAAAAAACAAACTGAAAAAGTACATCAGTAAAAAACTGGTACTTTTTGGCTGATTTTGTTCAAAAGCTTGTATCAGGAGGGTGCCAAACTTAAATATAAAATTTCAACATCCTAGCTCTTCGTTCTTGAGATATTTTGTTCACAGACTCGCAGACAGACAGTCAGACACACACACACAAAGACCATGTTGCGAAAACCACTTTTTTGAATTCAGGCGACCTGTATATCCATCAAAATCTCGACATCGAATTTGTGAAATGAAACCAATACTTTCTCTCTATATATTAACATATATAGAGGTAAGAGAAAGCAAAAAAGGGGGAGGTTTGGGGGTGTTCTGAAAGATGGCCCAGCTAGTGTATTAAAAGTTGAAATAATTACCATGAAATTCATTCAAAAGTGAATTTTCAAATTCCCTGCAAGACCAGGTCCAAAACAAGCTAATAAGAAAAGTTATGCCTATTTAGCTCTCTTTCATTGATGGATCGTTCTTGGGAAGCAATCTTAGGCTATTTACTTACAAAAGGTCAAATATCGACAAATAAAAAAAGAAGACAAAAAGAAATAATATTATTTGGCTTATTTTGCGTTCCATTAAAGCTGAAGAAAATTACTCAATTTTAAAAGTGAAATATTTTTTTTTGAAATCCTGCTAAGGGAAGAGTTTTTCAATTCACTGAATATTTTAATGACTTTATTATGGAAAAAAAACTCTTTCAAAATACGTGTGAAAATATCTATAATGTAAAAAAAGAAAATGGAAAAGAAAGGAAAAAGTTTCTCAATATCAATATCAAAGTCTTTTTTTTTTTTTTTTTGTTTTCAATTTTTTATTTCTAAAGGCTAAATTTTCAGTTTCCTCTTTATAGTAAATCTTCTATATTCAAATGTGATTTCACATAATTTATTCAGTATATATATATGAACCACTAGTATTATATTAAATACTTAAATTAAGGTCCACCACAAAGGGTTAGGCAGCACTTTGAGAATATTACAATACAAAATTTGTAGGCCTTTAATGAATATAATAATAAAAGCTTTTAATATTTTTTTTATTTTGGTTAATGTTTAAATTATTAAAAATTCGGGGGATATATAAAATATTATTATAAGATAAAAGATCTGATGTAGTAGTATAAAATAAAATCAAGATAACAATTTTTTCATTATACTATAACATTAATATAAAAAAAAACCAAGATAAATTCCATAATTTTTTCTATAGAAAATTGCTGTATTTTCAACTTTTCCTCTACAATTCTCTGCTAGAATATATAGAAAAAAAAACTGCTATGGCAGACAAAAAATAATATTCGAATGGTTGACAATTGAATTCAAGCGGAAAAATAAAGAGAAAATGATAGACATCGACTCGGCAGAATATTTATTTATACACAGACTGGCATCAATTGTTCTGTCCATCCCATTTTCCACCCACACCATCCATTCACAGAGATGCGTTCTCTTCTTTGGTTTTTCAGGGGCCACTTTTTTTTAATTCAGTTCGAATTGAATTTCAAAAAATCACGATGGTTTAATTGAAAAAAAAAAAAAAATTCCGAACCTCTCCCCTCCCTCGCCCTCTACATGACGGATTTTACAAATCCGATCAGGAATGTCACGCGTCGGAATATAACACACAACAAAAATTGCCATATCAATTTGATAAAAAAATCATCAAGTCTGGTAAATGGCATTCGTAAATATTTCATGACTATGGAATGAAATTGACAAGATTAACGTTATCGGAAATTATTTAGGTTCTACGTATAGAATTTTAAATAATCTATTTTTTTTTTTTAATTGTAATCTCTTGGATAATAAATGAGATTTGATAGCCTCTATCTTTCTATTAAATTTTTATGTAAACTTGGCTTAAAAAATTTTTTTGAGAATAAATCTTTTAAAAAAACCAAAATAATTAATTAGTAAAATGCATTAAAAAAATCAGTTATTAACAAGATAGAAACTATTAAAAAAAAAATTGAAAAAAAAATATTAAAACGTATAGGCCTACAGGTCTATTCTCTAAAAACAGCCTTTAAAATTCAAATAAATTGGGCGTTAAAAAGTAAAAAGTAATAACACGAGCGTTAAAAAAATGCTATTCTTTAAATTAAATTAAATATACAAATTAAACACTAGGTTATTTGTTTCAAAGGTTTTATTAATTAAAAATTAACACTTAATACGTATTTCGACAATTTCTTGTCATCATCAGAAGTGATTACATTCTAATGAATGGGAATGTAATCACTTCTGATGATGACAAGTGTGAAAACTATTAAGTGTTAATTTTAATTAATAAAACCTTTGAAACAAATAACCTAGTGTTTAATTTGTATATTTAATTTAATTTACAAAATGTTTCAACGAGAACAACGGTCGAAAGTTTAAATCTTATGCTATTCTTTAAACCAAGTTTTAACAGTGACGTTAACTTGGTGCTTTTATTTCATTAAAGGCACACCTTAGACATGACATTAATTTTTAATACTATTGACTAAATGTTAACGCTTGGGGGTTAAAATTTTTGCTTAGGGAATAGCAATTTGAGGCAAGGAGGTGTTAAAATGAAGTAACTTTGATTTCGGATGTTAAAAGTTAACGTTTTTGCTTAGAGACTAATAGAAATAGTGTTTGAAATGAAAAAATATCAATGAGGTCGTTTGGAAATCAAAATATGTTCTCGATTTTTTTTTTTTTTTTATTTGTTTTGGTATATTAAAAAAATATTTTTCACTTTCTATCCATTATTCTAGTCTAGAAGCTAGGATAATTAGGTATACAAAGATATCAGTGCGTGATGTTGATCCCACACTTGATTATAGAGAGATCAAAGAACAGAGCGAATCGGTAAGTAGCTTAGGAAGAGAGAGCCAGTTTCAAAGCCAAGTCAGGATCAACGCTAAATCTCATAACCTAAATAAGATTAAACAAAATTGGACAAACAAGCAAGCCTTAGTCCGTCTATTGACTATCTATAAGAGATTTATAAAAATAAACAAGGTAAAAATTTAAATTAAGTCTTGAATAAACATTCAAAAAAGAAAAAAAACTTAAGTCGGATAAAAGGGGAAAAAAAAATATTTTTAATGAGCTAAATCAATATCAAAGTAAATTATAATCTTTTTCAAATGAACTTCTTTAAGGCTATGAAAATCATTAAAGTAAAATTGTCCGAATTTAAGTGTCCTGAATAGAAAATAGTGAATAGCATGCTTGTACCGTGTGGAGCCTAAGGGAATTTGTGCATGATTGTACAAAAAGATTGCACATGCATGATTATCAAATTTGCAGTTACGTGTGCTGCAGTTAAAGGCTACCTTTAATCTTCTTATTTCAATGTCAATAATATGTGCAAACAATTCCAATTTTCTTATACAACCCCTTTATATCTTTGTCTTTTAGGATATTTACAAACATTTATCAGACACGACTGTTATTTATCTTTGCTAGTGACAAGCTGAATAAAAATAGCATTGCTGTCCTTCTATATAGAATTGTAGCCCCCCTCCTCGGTTCTTTGCACAATTCAACCCTCTGGTCCCCCCCTTCGCCATTAGTCTGCCATTCTCTTTCAATGGCATATTGTCTTGGCAAAAAAAAGGCCCCTTTGACGTCGCATTTCTGTCGCTCTTTTACCCTTCATCAGATCAACGGATATATGGCCGACTTGGAAATTAAAATTTGATAAAAACAATTTAATAACAATGGTGGAGTATTAATTATAGAATAGATTAGATGACAGTGATTAATAATGTAATCCAAAAAGGGGGGAATATTTTTCTCTCTGATATATAAGATGTTATTAATAGGATGATTGAAATTTTTTAGTAAATATTTTTTCCTCTAAAAGAATTTTCAACAAATACTTTACAAATTTTTTGCATGATTAAAAAAAGAATTGTTGACAAAATAAATAATTTATAAAGGCTGAATGGACAACAAAAATATAACAAAAAAAAAAAAACGTGTGGGATCGTGGGACCCCCGCCAGGAACGAAGTTCCTCACTCCTTTTCTTCAACTCCGAATATAATTTAATATGAATATTATTTAAAAAAGAAAATATTGATTTATTTTTAAAATAAGCATTGGCGTCCTGGTTCGAGTACAGGAGCCGCAATTTCAGCCGGATCACTCCATAAAATATATTATTTAATTTTATGTAATTGTATCCTCTACTTCTTCTTCTTTCTTCGCCTTTATTATTCCCGCGGTGCGAGGTCGGCACTTCTAACTTGAGCCCTCCATTCTACGTTATCCAATGCTGTTGTCTCCGACAGGTAAAGCTCGGTCATATCTCTCTTGATCCGGCGAAGAGGAACTCCTCTAAGTTGTCGTCCGAGGAACCCCATATCGTACGCCGCCCTCGTCACACCACTACTCTCTTGGCGAACGACATGTCCAAACCAGCGGAGACTCCATTCGCGCATCTTGTCAGTGAATGGCAAACCTGCTACTAATGGTATCATTAGGGATGCGGCCAAGTCTGGTGACACCAAGTGTCCATCTGGCCATCCGCATCTCCATCCATTTTATCTTATTTTACATATTCTAACTTAATCATTTGAATAAATATATTGAAAAATTCCGATATAAGAAAGTATCTATATTGATTGTTTGGGCAGGGCAAAGGTTGTCCGCTTTATCAATTATTCAATTATTTATTTATTATAATTTCTGACTTACTAAGGTGTTATTTTGACGAAAAAGAATATATAAGAAAGAAAGCATAAAAGAACTAAGTTGTATTATTTATACTTGAAGAGTTGTACAAACTTAGAACAGAGCTATGTTCCACTCTGCTTTCAGTGCTTTCATCCCTTTACTCATTTATTCATTCTCTTATATATATATAATATATATATATATATATATATATATATATAAACATTGATCTTAAGTGCTTTTAAACGTAAGCTGTCTTTTCTGCTATATTGTTGACATCATTATTCCACTCAGTAAATTTCTCTAAATTGCAAGCCTCTATTTTCTCTGTTCGCATGACTATTTTTATGCATGTTTAACTTTAAAATTTTATTATTAGTTTAAACGGCGAGTTTTGTATTAAAAAGAGAAATAATATAAAATATTTTAAGTTTTAATTTAAAAAAATGTTTGTTTTTTTTATATATTTTGAATTTAACCGCGTTTTATTTATAATACATTGAGAAGTAAAAAGGGTTAAAAGATTAATTACGGCTCATCAATTTATATTAGACTAATAAGAAGAAAGGGTGGATTGAGCAAAAAAAAACATAATATTTTAATTATCAACCCCTTTCAAAAAAATGTGTAATAATACAATATGTTGAGAGTAAATCATAATCAAAGAATAAAATGTACCTTTTTACATAGAAAAATCGTCAAATATAAAAAAATTAAATTGAACAAATTCTTTTTTATGAAATTATTTGCCCTTGTCTCTTTGAGCTTAGTTCTAAGGGATAAGGCCTTAAATTTAAGGTGCGAAAACTAGAGATTAAAAATTATTTTAAAAATAATACCTTTTTCTGATTGTCCAAATTTTGTTGTTGTTGTTGTTTTTTTTTTTTTTTTTGTTGGGAATTTCAGCTGTGCCTAAAAAGAAAGAAAATAAATAAATAATATTATTCTGTTTATGAATTAAAATAACAATTCCATGAGTGACCCAATAATAAGACAAGGAAAGAATTAGAATATTTTGTTATATTTAAATGCTGTTTCAAAACATATTCATAAATTGTGTATCTTTATGTATTTTATAATACAAATTACATTAGCCTATTAGACTTATTATATTATGATTATAATGAAATATAATTATAAATAAATATTTTTAGAGTGCTGTTCAATAAAAGTGTAGAAGAACGCCAAGGAAACAGAATTTTTTGACTAAAAAAACTTTTTGGGATTTCTTGATTGGAACGAACAGGAAATTACATGTAATATACATCACGAAGCATAATAATTTTAATTATATACCCCTTTTAAATGTATAAATATGATTAATTTTAATCTAAAAAAAGTTATTTTTCGAGCTATTTATCACAATTACTTCCCCTTCAACCATTATTCGTTTTTTTTTTCTCTCTTTTCAGCTATAATAAATAAACAGTGAAAGGGTTAAAAGTTATAGTCTGGGGGGTTAATTCGCTTTGGGGTAAAATCCCGGGACAACTTTAATATAGATTTACGTTAAACTCCCTTCCGCTCTTTATTCGTATGTTTAACCAATACAGTACTCTATGTCTATATGTAGTAGCTATCTAAGTAATATGTATATTTGAAACACAAACATATTCAAGAGAAGGTCTAAATAATATAGAGAGAACGTACATACATTCATATTCTCTCTATGGATGATTGAATTTAACATCTCTTAAGTCAAATATCAAAAGGAATAAAATAATAGATGAAACAATTTGTAATGCAAAGATTATATTATTGTAGGCTATATATTTCATTAATTGTTAATTGAAATTACCAATGACGCAATCAGAATTTGTTTGGGGATGGGGCTATGAATTTTCTTCAAGGGAATCCCTTATTAGGAAGGTACATTTATTTAAACAAGGGGTTCTTAAAATGACGTCCGCCCAGGGATCCGCGAAACAATTCTAGTTAGAAAATTATTTGAATGTATAGGGGTCCGCGAGAAAAAAAAGTTGAATAGGATATTTGTGAACTACACAAGTTTAAGAACCCCTGATTTAAACTATTTGGTATCCAAAAGATTTGAATAAATATTCTTGAGATCCGAAACCGCGCCCCTTTAGTTTATCAATGTTGACATTTGTTAATACCTCAAACCTCTCAGCCACGGGGGGTGATGATTGTCTTCTAGGGAATTAATTCATTAACCAAAAAGAATATTTTTTTTTTTTTTTTTTAATTAAATAGCAAACGAAAATTTAAGAAATTTTTGGTTAAATATAATGAATGCTGCTAAGGTGTTTAAATTTATTTTTCGTTTATTGTAAAAATTCTATTTAAAATCTTCTACTTTATTTTGAAAATTCGGAGTCGTGCCTGAGAGATATAAATGGATGGGCAGGAGCAGCCAATATCTGTATGCAGGTTCCATTCACCGGATATGTTTCGATTCTTTTTATTTAAGAACTATCTTCAGCCCTTAGATTAGAAAAGTACAATATATATAATTGCACTATAATTGAGGTTTTTTTTTTTTTTTTAACATTCACACTTTTTTCTCATTCACACTCACATTCACACAGTCTTTTCGGCAACTTAGGCCATTTAAGACTTTAAACGATACCCGTTATTGATTAATGTACATATTGGGGGTCCAGGCATTATTTTTAAATTTTTGCACAGAGTTAATCAGTGTTATGTTTGGCATATACATTGTTGTTTCGTCATCAAAATATTACAAAAGTATATTCCCAGGTCAAAGATTTTTTACGATGGTTCCACCAGTGAGTATCATTTTTCAATCAATTGATTGATATATGACACTCACAATGTATATGCCTAATGTTAACACTGACTAACTCAGCAATTATATAGGTATACTTTTCTAATCTAAGGACTGAAGATGGTTCTTAAATAAAAAGAACCGGAACGTCTCCGAAGTTTGGAATCTGCATACAGAGTCTATTTATTGGCTGCTCCCGCCCATAATTATCCATCTATATAATCAAACCAGATTTTTTTTTTAATAAAAAAAAAAAAGATTTTGTTTTGTACAGAAAGCCAATACGCTAATTAAAGCTTTAAATGGAAACTATTATAATTTGGTAGGCCTAATTAATTTAATTAGTTAAAATAATTAGTTTAAAAATGATTAACAATTAAATGTTAACCACATTAAGTATTTTTTTATTTTGTTTAGCTAAAATCCTGTAACAATAATATGCTTGTGAATGGGGAATTGCTAAATGAGGGCAAGAGTTAATGACTTTTAATTACTTAAGACTACTTTCGGTTGACTAAGCACTTTGAAAATTAGAACTCGTTTAACAAATTTAATAAAGATCGGTTGAGTTGCTCCCGAAACCCGGCAGCCGATTATTTAAGAGATTTAACAACGAATTACTCTGCAATGGGTTAAAAAAAAAGTATTGGGGCTTTACTTAGTCTATTAATTTATTTTATAATTAATTTTTTATATTTTAAATAACCCCCGTATGCGAAAAAAGCTTAGAATATCAAAAAATATTCTTCTTTTTTTTTTAAGTTAAAATTACCGGTACCTAGATATTTTTTCAAAACAGCCAATGGCGTTTTTTCTGAATTTAAGCTATTGTTTCTATTTCTTCTTGTATCAATTTTGAATTTTTTATAATTTTTTTTTTTTTTTTTTTTTTTTTTTTTTTTTTTTTAGCATACCGGTATCGAAAGTTATTACTAGAGAGCGGAAAAAAAGTCTCTTATTTTCGGAAAAAAGTCGCCTTTAAAGTCTATTCTTTTTTAGCCAAATAGTAGGTAAAATGCCTGTTTTTGGCAAAAAAGTCGCTGTCAATTTTAACAATTGAATGGGTGTCTGGAAGAAGGGCATAAGTTACAATTTTAAAATTTTACGGGAGAAGCGAAAAACTGAAGTTGCTCATGTTAAGGAACTAATTAATTGCAAAAGTCACACATATGACCTTCTTCCATTTTTTGACTATAAAAATTCATGTGTTAAAACACCAGGGAATTACATTAGAAAAAGATTTTAAAGATAAGTATACAATATTTGAAAAATGTAACAATGCCCTTCTTCCAGACACACATTCAATTAATAATATGAGAAAGTAAAAGAGAGAGCATACCTATTGATAACCGAAATATGGCAGAATACTTAGAACTTAATTAAATAAATAAAAAAACTTAATTTCATTAGTACAAAGGTAAAAATCTGGCGTGACTGGTCGCACAGTATACAACTTTCTCCTAGCTTCGGTAATTGAAAGTGTATTGTGCTTGTCACACCAGATTTCTTTGTCGATATATATGTAGTTTCCTCCGATATATTAGAATTAAAGATGTAAAACATCAAAAGTCGGTCATAAAAGTAGTTTTTTTTTTTTTTTTTTTTTAAGTCTCTGATAGGCAAAAATGTAGCCAAAAGTCGTTTTTGAAAATCTCAAAAAAAAAAAACGTTTCTTTGTGAGATCGGGTGGAGATATCTAAAAAAAAAAATCTGGAAAAGTCTCAAAATTGACAAAAGTCGAAATACTTTTTTTCGCTCTCCTAGTTATTAAATTTGTAAACGCTTAACAATTCACCTATGAATGAACTAATGAAAACTCTAATGTATTTATTTTATGCATCAAAAACACCATTAAGCTTTTATGTTTATTTACAATATTTCTTTAGTAGGCCTAATATTTATTTGGATTAATGCTATAAAACGTTAAGCTTATTGGGGGTAGAGCTTTATTCCCATATAGATGAATATTTATAAATATATGTAAAGAAATTAAATTCAAAATAAATATCT
Organism: Euborellia annulipes; assembly: GCA_023213315.1. NCBI lineage: Eukaryota > Metazoa > Arthropoda > Insecta > Dermaptera > Anisolabididae > Euborellia > Euborellia annulipes. The sequence goes on from JAKCPI010005617.1 coordinate 19,412, forward strand.
ATTAATAAATGTCATTTATTAATGATAAATATTATTCACATGGATTTGGTATAAATGAGTGTTTAAAAGGGAATGTGAAATAGCATGAGTACCATAATTGTGCATTCTCTCATTAAAACCAATTTTAAAATGAATAAATGAATTAAAATAATAAAATAAATGTTAATTTACACTATACCGTAAGCAACAGAAAGTTTTTCCAGCCACATCAATTTTATGGAAAAAATAATAATAATAATGAATTTAATAATAAATTGAGTTTTTTTTTTTAATTCAAAATTGTATAGAGATATCGAAAAGAAATTATTCCAATCTTAGAAGGAAAATATTCATTTTTTGGAAATTATATTTTGATATCCATTAAAAGGTCTCTAAAAATCTCTAAATCTCTAAAAGGTTGTATTATTATTTCTTTTGAGTATTATCCATTTATTTTCTAGACATTTCGATCTCAGTATGATAGAATCCTCTTCTAAGTACAAGGAATGGTTGATTTGCAAATAGTCCCACATTCAATCAAACACACTGGGATTGAAATAATATATAGAGAGAAAGTAATGGATTCATGTCAAAAAATTCGATGTCGTTGTTTTGATGGACATACACGTTTTTGAGGTCCCCTGAATCCGAAAAGAAAATGATTTTCGCAACATGGTCTGTCTGTGAACAAAAATATCTCAAGAACGAAAGAGTTAGGAGATTGAAATTTTATATTTAAGTTAGGCACCCCGCTGAGACGTGACACTAAGATTTTGAATAAAATCGACCAAAAAGAGTCTAGTACTTTACGAAGATACGCTTTTTCAGTTTTTTTCGATTTTCTCAAAATTCGCTCAATGATTTTTTGATTAAAAAATTCAAAAATCAACAATTATTTT
>JAKCPI010005619.1:0-31614 GCA_023213315.1 Euborellia annulipes
TTATTTTCCATATAATTGAGAATTTTTTCTGTTGGGAATCTTCTATCACTAAATAATTAAATAAAATAAAGATAAATATAAATTTTATTAGAGTAATAAACTTCTATGAAAAAAAAAAACGCCCTTTGATTATTTCTAACTTCATTTCAATTTTTTCTTTAATATTAAAAAAAATAAAAAAAATAATATTCTTAGTTAAATAAAAAAAAAAAAATCATAAAATTATATAATTATAAATAACAATAATAAAAGTAGATCTAATAAAATTAAATAATTTTCATTTGAATGAAGTTAGCTTCTTAATTTGATTGTTGACGAACTCGCCGCTTAGAGCGCCGGCCGGTGACGTCATCTAGCCTGGCTTGGCTTGGCTAGTTGATCAGTCAGTCTAAAGAAGGCGTTTTGTTTGTGCGTTGTCATTTCGGGAGTGCGAAATTTATTGTGAATTTATATTTATAATATCTATAATTCGTATTGAATTAATTGATTAATATCTCGGGCATGTGTTTTGTGATTAATAAGTGTTTGAAAATACCCAAATGGAGTGAGAGAATTGGCAGCAATCACAACGGTGAGTTGAGCTCCTTTTTTTAAGCAAATTGTCATAAAAAGATGGCAGCGTCTCTTTCGATGATATTCCATTTCATTTCATTTCTAGTAATATGTTAACTATTATAGTGATCCTTTGACCAGATTTTTTTAAAATAATATGTTGTTTATTTGCTTTGATAAGTTATTATTCGTCCACACTCATGTCTCCCCTCCCCCTTTCTCTCTCACATACACGCACACACACAGGGACACAAGCATACATACACAGACACAGACAGACGATCGCGCGCGCTCACTCACACAGCCACTTCTGGCGTTGTTTATAGGCAATCATCTCGCTTCTTGTGCTAGAGATCATAGGTTCACTTCCCACTCCGAGCGTGTAAAATTTTGCTAAATTATGTTGGTTACCAATTTGTTTAGAAAGATCTGGTGAGGCGCACAGCACACAACTTTCTCTTACCCTTCGGTAAGAGAAAGTTGTGCACCGTGCTGGTCACACCAGATTTTTTGTGTCGAGATATATTTAGTTTCCCATAGCACCTTAGTTTCAAACTTGCATTTTAAATGTTGACTGCTTGAAATAAACTAAGGTTATTTTTCAAAATTTTAATCTCATATTTGGACATTTTATACACAATATAGAATCTTAAATAAATACATAAGAATTTTTTTTTAAATGAGTAAAAATTTCCAAAGGGGGACCCCATAGGGATTTCACATTGTCTCTATGGAAGGAAGAGCCGGAAAGTGAAATTAAAACGTGTAGAGAGAGAAGATGAGTGCAAGTGAGATCGATATAGGCATGGTGTCCGTCCATCTAGGCAACTCATTTTTCTCCGAAACATTCAAAGACAGAAATAAAAAAAAAAAAAAAAAATCAATAAAATTATTTTCTATTTTTATTATATTCATCGAATTAATAAAAATAACAAAAAACTGAATTACATCATCAAAATGTACTTCAATCAATTTTCACAAAATATTACTGATATACTTTTTAAAAAGGCATCTAAATAATAATTGATTTATTTGAATTTTAATCCAAAAAATCTGGTGTGACTGGCGCACAGCACACAACTTTCTCTTACCTTCGGTAATCGAAAGTTGTGTTCTGTGCTGTCACACCAGATTTTTGTGTCGACATATATTTAGTTCCCGACAGTACGGAACATATGAATTCACACTGTGTCAGATGTAAAATTTATAAGTATGGGAAAATATTTATATTTTGTTACCATGGCAGCCATTTCTCCTATCTTTCCTATGAAGCACAAGAGTAAAGTGGTCTTCAGAAGATTTCAATCACAAAATGAGAATATACATTTTAAAGAGCATCTAAAAAATAATTGATTTTTGAATTTAAAAAAAAATCGTTGGAGCAAATTTTGAGAAAATCGAAAAAAACTGAAAGAGTACATCAGTAAAGTACTAGTACACTTTTGATTAAAAGCTTATTTTTCCGGTCCCGGGGGGTGTTTAACTTAAATATAAAATTTCAGCCTCATAGCTCAATTCCTTCATGCTTAAAATTGAACACACACACACCCACACACCCACCCACACACACACAGACAGACCATGTCGCGAAAACCACTTTTTTGGATTCAGGGGACCTCAAAACGTGAAGATCCATCAAAATCTCGACATCGAATTTTTGACATGAATCCAATACTTTCTCTCTCTATATATATTACATATATACATAGGTAAGAGAAAGTAAAAGAAAGATTTAAATTCTGTTACCATGGCAACCATTTCTCCTATCTTCTCTATGATGTACAAGAGTAAAGTGGTCTTCAGAAGATTTCAATGGCGAAATGAGAATATACAATTTAAAGAGCATCTAAAAAATAATTGATTTTTGAAATTTAAAAATCTTTGGAGCGAATTTTGAGAAAATCGAAAAATACTAAAAAAGTACATCAGTAATGTACTAGTACTATTCGGCTGATTTTGTTTAAAAGTTGATTTACACGAGTTCGGAGGATGCCTAACTTTAATATACAATTTCACCCTCCTAGCTCATTTCCCTTATGGTCAAAAATGTCCACATACACACACACAGAGCCCAATTTGCGGGACCCACTATTTTGCACTTAGGGGACCTCAAAACGTATATCCATTAAAATCTCGACATCTAATTTTTGACCTGATCGCAATACTTTCTCTCACTATATATTAACATATATAGAGGTAAGAGAAAGTAAAAATACTCGATACTTACTGGTAACGATACTTTCCTTTCGTATTATACCAAGGGATACTTTTTTCGACACCACATCCTTATTTATGACAATTATAAGGTGTATAGCTGATAATACAATTTATTTAAGGTTCATGAAATCCCAAATGACCAACGCAGCTGGTCGTTTTTTCAATTTTTTTTATTTAAATATTAAGTGTCAGGGCCAACGTTTCGGTCACATATAGGACCATCATCAGGGTCAAGCCATTGTCAATTTATTATTCCTCTTGGTCATATTGGCCAAAGAAATTATTAATAATACAATAAATTAAATGACAAAATTGTTAGATACAGTGTGTTCTTATGGACTGAGAGTGAGTGAATGAATTCATGTATTATTAATACACTATACAGTACATATCATGGGCGTACCCAGCGGGGGGCAGGGGGCAGCTACCCCTCCCCTCTAGAAGCAAAAACAAAAAAAAATTAAATGTTTATAAAGTGATGAAACGAATCAAAATAGGTGGATGGCGACGGGGAATGATTTTCTTTGTTAGGATTCGAGGGTTTTTAGGCCTTTAATTCGAAGGCGTTACCCCTCTATATAAAAAATAGCTATGTCACAATCTGGACGACCATGATCTGACCATGCCCCCCCCCCTAGATTTGATCCAGGGTACGCCCATGGTACATATAGTACATTATTGTATTATTAATAATTTCTTCGGCCAATATGAGGAATAAATTGACAATGGCTTGGCCCTGATGATGGTCCTATATGTGACCGAAACGTTGGCCCTGGCACTATATTTAAATAAAAAAAAAATAAAAAATATTGAAAAAAGGACTACCTGCCATGCTCGTTTGGGATTTCCTGAACCTTAAATAAATTATAAGTATAAAAAGATACTCAAATTCAACATCCTAGAGGCCAAGTTGCATTTTAACCAGGAATTAACATGGTAGATGATCTAATGATAGATCTAATTTAGTTCGAAGTGCAATCTATCGACAAAACATTGTTATATCTATATTTAATTCACTAAACATGTTGCATAACCCTAGTTTATACCTCCTATACCAAACGTCGCGGGTTCGGACCCAGGCAGTCCGATGATTTTATTTAAGCCATTTGGATACCAGATGGCTTAAATAGAAATGCCTGAACCCACAATTTATATATTAATCACAACGGTTATCGTCTAAAGTCTTAAATGGCCTGAGTTGCCGAAAAGACTGTGTGAATGTGTGTGTGAGTGGGAGTGTGAATAAGAAAAAAGTGTGAATGTTTTTAAAAAAAAAAAACCCTAGTTTAATATAAGTATCAAATTTTTTTTTTATTATTAATTAATCACGTAACAACATTTGCGTGTTAATAAAGTATATTTTTATTATTTTTATACATAACCTCTGTAAATATAAAATATTTTAATTATAGAGCGAGTGATAAATTGGAGAAGCAGTCTATTAAAATCTCTCGGTTTATCTCCGAAAGCATTCACAATTAATAGGCAAAGAGTGGGGTGGGGGGGGGGGCAATTTTCCGTTTCGCTTGCGTTGTATATTAGAGGGCCCCCCGAGTTATGAGCTTCTGATTGTATCGACATAATTCGAGATAACATTCATATGTATGTACATGGGAGTCACGGTTCTAGACTTCCTTTGTGTGTGCATTGTTGAATCTCTCTGTCTCTCTGCATGATAGAAAATTTACATTTAAAATTTTGATGCTTTTAATTGATTAGTTTCGATCTGTTTTATGCTTTATGCTGGTGGGTGGGTGTGTGTGTGTGTCTCCTGCCTTATCTAAAACATTAATAGACATCGTTAAACAGGTTGGCTACAAATAGGTCTACTCTCTTGATTTTAAATGGCTTGTAATTATTAAGTAAATTGGCGATTGTGGTTTGAATAAGGTGTTTCGTAAATGTTATAAATATAAATCACTGTTTTCTACGAATAATTTAAAACTAGCCTGGGGGCTTCGGCCCCCTGAAACCCCCTAAGCCGGCTCGGATCCGCCTGAACTGCGGTCCTTCGCCTTTTCTTAATTATAAAAAAAAAAAAAAAAAAAATTATTATTGAAGACGAAATAAAACAAGACTTATTTTCTGCCCGAATTATTTAATTTTCCTCTGTCGACGTTTTGGGGACTAAACGTCACCCATCTTCAGGACAAAGGTGTTAAAAAATTCTTAGATCTGCCTCCTTCAGTTGTTAGGTAAGTTAGAATGTTAGTATATTTTATACTATACAAATTCCTTGTATTAACTTCCATTAACTCTGATGGTGGCTCAGGATATGTGCACGCAGAGGAATTTGAATTGTATTGTACAAAATATATTAACATTCTAACTTACCTAACAACTGAAGTAGGCAGAGCTAAGAATTTTTTAACACCTTTGTCCTGAAGATGGGTGACGTTTAGTTCACGAAACGTCGACAGAGGAAAATTAAATAATTTGGGCCAAAAAGAAGTCTTGGTTTTCAATCTGTATTACGGCCTTCCTTCACATTGTCTTTGAAATTATTATTGGTATTCCAATCCAGTGCCTGCTTGAGGATTTGTTAACATTCATAGAATACATAAACATTTCTCTATACATTTCCTATGGGAGAAATTGTAACTTTAGGAATTAATAACTCAAAAAGTTTATTTTTTAGTTATTTCAAAATAAATAAAATATTTACGGGCAGGTCCTGGTTTTTAAACCCAGTTGAGAGAGTTTAGGACTTGTAATTTTTGTCGATTGTTTGTATTAACAATTATTAAGCATTGATGTATATTGATAGGCATAATTGTTGATGTTTGGTGCTGTTGTTGTTGTGTTTGTTATCTATTAAGCAACTTAGTTGTTTCATCAAACTATTTTCAAGTTGGTTAATTTATGGACCCGGGTTGTCAGTAAACAACAACCTGAGTCCTCTCTTCCTTTTCCTATGGAAATAGCAACAAACTGAGTGAGTCAACCTCAAAGCAAATTTTATTTTAGTTCTTAATCATATTAATATGTTGATAAAGAGAGAGAGAGAGAGAGAGAGGGCATTTTGTTTTATATTTAATTTAAACATTTTTAGTCATCCTCTTTTTCACAGCCCTTAAAAACAAAATTAAAAGAGTGGTCTTTTTTAAAACTTGTTGTTTCAATATAAAATCAGCACACTTCGCTCCCCCCCCCCCTCCCCAAAGAGTACAAGAACTTTACTGAGGTAATTTTTCAGTTTTTTCGATTTTCTCAAAATTCGCTCCAGCAATTTTGTTTAAAAATTCAAAAATTAATTATTTTTTAGATCCCCTTTCAAATGTACCTAGTATATTCTCATTTTGCCGTTGAAATTTTATGAAGACCACTTTCTTCTTGTACTTCGTAGAAAAGATAGGAGAAATGATTACGATGGTAACAAAATATAAATATTCTCCCATGTTTATAAATTTTACATATTGAATTCAAATGTACCGTTCTGTCGGAAACTAAATATATGTTGACACAAAAAATCTGGTTTGACGAGCACAGCACATAACTTTCTATTACCTTCGGTAATCGAAAGTGTGCGACAAGTGGCACACTTCCTCCTTCCCTCCATCCTTTAAATCTAAAAAAAAATTAGCATGTCTCACCTAAGTATTTAAAATAATTTTTTAATAATATTTTTGAACCAGTTTATAGCACCGGAATTATTATTATTTATTGTTGGGCTAAAGTGAAGAACATTTATGCACCGGTTAGGCTGGAGATTCCGGGTTCGATCTCCTAGGGTCATGGGACGTTTGACAAAAAAAATTTAAATAATCTATCTACTTTACATTAGGGTCCGACCGAAACAAGGGATTTCGGCCGGTCGAAAGTTTTGGCTACTTTTTGGCTGAAACCAGGATTTTTGGCCGAAACTGGCCGAAACCGATTATTCGGTCTTCCTACTTTACATCCTAGAGTTGACACTTAACTGCTTGATGCTTTTTAATATTATACAGTATTTTCTTTTTTAATTTTCCCAACTCCCATCAATTACAGATGGAGGAGACATTGGCAATGCTTGAAAATTTTCACTGCAAGTGGGATTTGAACCCGAGTTGTTTGGCAACTCTAGATTCGTAATCGCCAGCGCTGATTAGCTATGAGCCTCCTCTATTTCACTGTATATGTTATTTTAACGATCCTTGAGTCGAAAAATAGAAATAATTTTTTTTAAAGATCAGAAATAAAAAAATTTCTTTTTAAAATTTCTATCTATCCTTTGCTATTTAACTTTTTTTTTTTTTTAAATTCGCTCTCTCGACTACCGAGTGCTATTTAATTTAGTGATATAAAAAAAAAAACAAAGTTTTCTATTTTAGATCCTTTCCCTTTGATCGTTTATAAATATCTCAAAAGTAGATATAAAAAAAAACTCGCCTATTTTTATTTATAATTGATTTTTAGTCTATTTATTTTTCACTAAAATCACTAAAAAAAAAAAAAATGATTTTCTTTTCATTTAATTTTTCATGACATGCCTTTTCAAACCCTCTGCGTGTCATCATTTATTAAAACACAAAAAAAAGCACACACCTTTCATCTTTTCAGATTACTCGACATTCTAGAATTAAGTAGATTATTATAATAGAAATCTGCTAAAACAACAAGACTTTCACATGCAATGTCAAAAAAAAAAAAAAAACTTTTTCTCGTGACCTCCCTCGATGACAATACGAACCCTTAAAATAAAAGAGAATAAATAAATTCTAAATTTTTTCAAATAATATATCCATCATGTCACTCACTCACTTTGCACTTGTTAGGGGAAAAAATCTATCACTCACTTTTTCTTTTCACTTAAGAAATTAAATTAACATTCACATCTCTTCTCTAAAAACGGGCGTTAAAATTTAACACCATAAATTGGGTGTTAAAAAGTAAACTAATAACATCACCATTAAAAATTCATAAGAGATTATTGGGACATCGAGCTCTAATTTTTTTAATGACTTATTAAAAAATTATCGTAATTAATTTTTTTGTTATCAAGCAAATACAAAAAAACAATAATCTTTAATTTTTTTTAAATTTAAAAATGAATTTATTGTTATTATTAATCACATATTAATTAAAAAACTTTTAAAATAACCTTAGATGATTTATTTAAAAATTAACTGTCAAATTAGTTCAGCATTCTTGCAATAGATGGCAGGCTAGTCTAACAGCCGATAGAGTATTAGCCTATATCTGGCCTATATTTATATATTTTTATGCTTTTACCAGGTATAAAAGATACATAATATATAATAACATTTATAAAGTATTTATTGTTAAAAGATCAACGAAAATCAACCAAATGCATTAAATATTATTAGCTACCATTCTGACATCTCTTGGCAAATTTTTGAATTACTTGATTTTTTGGGCATACTGTTTAAGACAAACAACGCCCTCTTATCGGGAAAAACACGCGTGACACCTTCGGTCCTATTCCGCCTTAAAGGCACCCCGTGGACATGACATTAATTTTTAACACTATTGACTAAATGTTAACACTTTGGCGTTAAATTTTTTGCTTACAGAATAGCACTTTGAGGCAAGGAGGTGTTAAATTGAATAAACGCTAATTTCAGACGTTAAAAGTTATCGTTTTTGCTTAGAGAATAGATATGATTATGTGTCCGAAAATTTTAAGAACATTTCAAAAATAAAACAAAACGTAACTTCAATTGGATAATAAATACATAACCAATCTTGGCGTTTATATTCGTATATCTATTTATATTTTTTTCGCTTTAAAATTAAAGATAAATTCGATGTAGAAAATCTTTTTTCTCATATGCATATTCTCTGCTATATATTGGTATTGAAATTGATAATCAATAAAAATTGAATATCTGAAGCATTGCTATCGAATATGGGCTTTAAAAAAAAAAGTAATAATAACAAAAAAAAAAAAAAAAAAAAAAAAAAAAAAAAAAATGAATTCAGATTTTATTTAGTCGTATAAAATATCGAAAGCAAGAGAAAGAGAGATTCTCATTTAACTAAAAAAAATAAATAAATAAATTAAATAAAAAAAAGATTTTATGCATTTCATTCAATATATTTTTTAACAAATAATCAGTTTTTGTTGGCAATTTGATTTTTGATTAAAAAAAAAAAAACATATTTCATCCCTTTAATGAAAACTGCGTCTTTTGAGAAAATAATAAATTATTTAATCTCTCGCTGAAAAAACAGATTCCAGTTTAATTTGTAGGTTTTTTTTCAAAAATTATTACCAAGAAAGTATACTGTAAACAATCTGGTGTGACTGGTCGCACAGCACACAACTTTCTCTTACCCTTTGGCAAGAGAAAGTTGTGTACTGTGCTTGTCACACTAGATTTTTTTGGGTCGAGATATATTTAGTTGCTCTTAGCACTTTAGTTCCAAACTTGACCATGAGCTACGAATGCTTCCACATCAGTAAAGTGTAGTTCAAACTATTTCCAGGAAAATTTCACTGATATACTTTTTAAAGAGCATCTAAAAAATAGTTAATTTATGAATTTTAAACAAAATAATTGCAGCGAATTTTGATAAAATCTAAAAAAACTGAAAAAGTACATCAGTAAAGTACTAGTACTTTTTGGCCGATTTTGTTCAAAAGCTTATTTTCACCCCTTGGGGAGGTGTCTAACTTAAATATAAAATTTCAACCTCGTAGCTTCTGAGATATTTTGTTTACAGGCAGACCATTTTTTTGGATTCAGGGGACCTCAAAACGTGTATATTAGGGTGGTTGCAAGGTATAAGGGGAGAAAATTTTTTTGGCTGTATTTTCGGCGGGAACCTCTTAAAAGTTGACAATTGGTGTAAAAAGTAGATTGTGAAAGTTTGAGCTCGATCGGATAACGATAAGACCTGCCTCATCGGCCCTAAAGTTCATCGATTCCCCTAAATTTGACTATTAACATCTGTAACTCCTAAACGGTTAGTCCAACAAAAAAAGTTCATCAGTAATTTTTTGAAGAGCATTAAATTTACTAAAAAAAAAAGTCCTTTAACATTTTTTAGTAAAACCAGCGGTTTTCATGGTATGGGCAAAAAATCGAATATGGTTAAGAGGCACATCACATTGATTTTCAAATAACACTAATAGGGGTAATGAAATTTTTTTTCGAGTTCCGAAATAATTTCATCAGATTCTTAAGTAAAATGACCTCCTGAATCCAAATGTGACCTCCGTTTTCCCCCACCCCGTACCGTTTTTGGGGTGGGAGCCCCCTACTTATGTTATTTCCACCTCTTTTCGTTAATCGAAGGGCCATGAATTAAATATGGAGGGATTAAAAGGAATTATTTTAGCCTTAATATTTCTTCTGAACGTCAAGAACAGTGAAAAGTTTAAAAACATTCACGATCGCTAACTTTTTTTCCCCGCCTCTTTATTATTATTTTTTTTTTTGTTCATCTAAATATCTCGCGGCACCCCTTAGCCATTCTCGCTGGGACCCTTGGGTGCCGGGACACACCGGTTGGGAACCACTGATCTAAAGTATTATCCAAAAAAAGCAAAAGCAACCTGCTCTTGGTTTAAATACCACAAATGATTTAGAAGTTTAGACAATGCTACCCTTGATATGTCTCCATCAAGTTTTACTAAACTTCAGGCCCGTTGGGGCAGGTCTTAGGGTTATTCGATCAGGCTCATCCTTTCTCTATCTCACTTTTACATAATTTGGCAACTTTCTAGAGGTTCCCGCCACTAGATTTTTTGGGTCGAGATATATTTAGTTGCTCTTAGCACTTTAGTTCCAAACTTGACCATGAGCTACGAATGCTTCCACATCAGTAAAGTGTAGTTCAAACTATTTCCAGGAAAATTTCACTGATATACTTTTTAAAGAGCATCTAAAAAATAGTTAATTTATGAATTTTAAACAAAATAATTGCAGCGAATTTTGATAAAATCAAAAAAACTGAAAAAGTACATCAGTAAAGTACTAGTACTTTTTGGCCGATTTTGTTCAAAAGCTTATTTTCACCCCTTGGGGAGGTGTCTAACTTAAATATAAAATTTCAACCTCGTAGCTTTCTGAGATATTTTGTTTACAGGCAGACCATTTTTTGGATTCAGGGGACCTCAAAACGTGTATATCCATCAAAATCTCGACATCGAATTTTTGACATGAATCCAATACTTTATCTCTCTATATTTCATATATAGGGTTAGAGAAAGTAAAAAAAAAAAAAAATATGAATTTTCAATCGTTTTGTGTTAGAATTTAATAGTCACCTGAGGATAGGTGAAAAGGTGAATAAAATCTGCAGCTAATTGTTTTTCATTATTTTATTCCCACCACGTGGAAGTTTCGATCCTGGTTGGGATCATCCTCAGAACTAATGTGTAGATAACAAGAGACGAAATAAAGATTAGTTTCGGGAAAAAACATTATCAATCATTATAAATTTTTTATCTTAGAGTACAATAGTATCTTAGAATATATTTTACAAGGCTCTTACAATCAAATGCAAGAATTTTTAAGAAAATTGCATAATTACCATGTGGGTGTTATGTATGTGCATATTTGCAAATTTCAATCATATATTATATACAGAACTCAAAGATAAACAAATAAATAAATTTATCTTTGAGTTCTGTCTAATGTTTTTTCCCGAAACTAATCTTTATTTCGTCTCTTGTTATGTACTCATTAGTTCTGAGGATGATCCCACGGGATCGAAACGTCAACGTGGTGGGAATAAAATAATGAAAAACAACTAGCTGCAGATTTTCTTCACCTTTTCACCTATCCTGATTAAACTACCAGCCCTACGTATCTACTCATTATATAATCTACTGAGTTTTATTTTGAATTTTTTGTACTAAAAGTTAATTTAGTACGTTACGTCTATTTAATGCCCCCCCCCCCTCCCCACCGCCACCGAGAGGCTAGAGGTATTAACAAATTTTAATGTTGATAACTTCGCTTGGCTTAGTAATATTTTTCCAACAAAACTTGTACACTATAAGAAGCCATCAGGCTCTATGTACATTTTAATTTCAATAAATAAATAAATAACCTAAAATTCAAATTACAATAATGAATCGAAAAGTCTGTTTAAAATTAAATCGAGTAGAGGTTTTTCTCCATAATCAAAGGTTATTGATTCGCTTCCCGCTCTGAACGATAAAATTGTACTTGAAAATCTTATTTTTTCTCTTTTTATTTAAATTATTATCTGAAATGGAAAATATTTATTATTTAGGTCGACGTTTCGGTGGCTTGTCGTCTATCATCTTCAGATCAAATAACGAACGCCTCCTTGCATGGTTACAAACCATAAGAGTCCACAGGCTAAAGCCAGTTTACAATTAATTTTCTAAACTTTAAAGATGATAGTCTGCTTTCATTCTATTCCCTGGGCTTTAACGATTTTTATCACTAGTCCAAATATACATTTTTTTTCTCTTGCTTGTTTCGGCTGCGTCTTTATAGCATTTCGAATAATAAGCGGGTTTGGAATTAATAATAGTCCTTATTGATATCAATTATAAGTTGATTTACTAGTCAAGATAACAATTAAATTTAGCGCTCGGTTTCTATTTTTACCCACAAGATAGCGCTCTGACTGGCGATTCTAAACATGGCTGCCATGTTTCTCTTTCTTTTTTTTTTCGCCATAAAATCGACATGCTTGCTCCAACTACAAGGGGCTTCATTTATTAAACAGAGTTTGCGATTTTATCAGCTTCTTCTTGTGTATATGTCAGTTTTGTCAGATTAACCTTTTTTTTTCTCTCTCTTATGAATAGACAAGCTAGACAGCCGCCATTTTCATGAATGTTAAATAACCCAAACTAGATGCTGCTCTTTTTTTTTGTTTTGTTTTTAATTTGCCATCTCCACTCAATTTTTTTTGTATAATTGACCATCTCATTAAATCTTAATTCATCTTAGTTTATAAATAATAATGCTGAAAAATGGGCTCGTAAAATCTTATTCCATAAACTACTACACACCTCATATGAGAAAGAGGCGGACATTAACATTTTAATATTATTTTTACTACTTATATAAAATTTTTAAATGATAACATTAAAATTTAACACATCTTTTATTTTCATTCGTTTTCTTCATATATTCGTATATGTTTATGTAAATCTTATTAAAAATTAAATAGAGAGAATTTTGTTTTATTGATATTATATTATTATTATTATAAATAAATTGAAATTGATTTAATATTTAATTTGCATTTTACGGCTGTACATATCGAGTAACAAGTAGTGGGCGAGTAGAAACAAGTGAGTGGGTGGCCTATCAGAAGGGGCGTTCGATAGAAGGGGGGGGGGGGTGCAAACCACCCTCTTTGAGACCTCAACCAAAACTAGATAGTTTAAAACATAAAAGAAATATAGGCATACACTGTAAAAAAAATCTTAATTTTAGTGTGTTTTGGAATACTACAATTACAAATTTCCCTTGTAATTGTTGCGTAAGCATTTATTTACTAAATTTACAAATTTAAATATTTACAACAGCAAAATATTTTAAAATTACTATTTTCTTGGAAAAATAAAGTATGTTTTGTAATTTTACATACATTGTATAGTAATTTTCGTTAAAAATTGTATTTTTTTCGGAAGCGATTTGGGATTTCTGAAATTACTAGACAATTGCACTCTAATTTTCGAATGTCTTTATAAAATTTTAACACATTTTTATTCTAATTTTCAAACGGCTTTCGAAAATTATAATACATTTGTAAATTGTTTTTGCAAAGAATTACTTCATTTTGTATGCTTTTGTTTATGTAATTTGCTTCCTACATAATTGTAAAATCAACAAAATTTTTTTTACAGAGTATTTATAAAATTTATAATATGGCCGTCAGAGGGGTCTTTTCAACTTTTTTTTGGGGGGGGGAATTTTTTTTTGGGGGGGGGGGAGATATTTTTTTTTTTTATTTAAAATTAAATTGAAAATAAATTATTAAATATATAATTTAATTTATTTAATTTTTTTTTTTTTTTTTTTTTGTTTTTGGTGGTTTTTTTTGTATTTTTTTTATTTAAATTTATAAAAATTTTTAAAAAAAGAGGGGGGGGGGGGGCGCAAGCCCCCCCGGTGGCCGTCCACATGAAGAGGTACCAAATCTTCACTGGCCTAAATTTTCAGGAGAGCTGATTTACTAAAAAAATTCAAAAGTCATTTTTTTTTTTTTATTACTGATTCTGATTGATTAGTTCTTCATCTTATCTGATTTTACTGTATATAAAAAAATTGAAAAAATAAACTTTAAACTCATTTTTCTCAAAAATAGGTTTTTCATAATCAAAATTTTAAAAATTCATAACATCCTAACAAAAAATGATAAAAAAAATTCTAAAAATACCGACTTGCTCAGCAGGATGTGCTCTGTACAGAAAGCATAAAAACTCAATTTTGACCCCGAAGAACATTTGGTACCTTTTCAAGTGAACGGTCACAAATAAAAAATCTTACCACAAAGATAGTAAAAAGAGATCTCATAATTTAATTTATTAATTAATGTTTTTCTTTTTTGTTCCAGGTAAATATAACAACTTGACATCATTCTTACTATCCTGTCTACGAAATAAAGTAAAAGAGTCATCTCTTTTTATCTCTTCGAAGTTTCGGCCGATTGTTGGAAACTTCTTCAGGATAATACAGGTAGCCTGCTTTACTAAAGAACTTTTCTTTAAAATGTATGTTCTCATATTTATCTCAAAATTTTTCGAAGCCCAATTTACTCTTGTATTCTAAAGAAAATTTTAAATCGTTGCCATGAAAAATATTTTACTCTCTTTTTTTTTTTAATTTCCCCTTTAAGCCCGGCGAAACCTCGGGTGGGTGATCCCGGGGAATCAGCGTGTGAAACTTCTCTTGGCAGCCATCGATACAATCAAATAATAATTAATATATAAGCTTAGGTTAAAATCCCTCAAACTCCCTCTCTAGCTGGAAGGGCTTAGTAAAAATAAAAACACTCTCTCGCTATTCAGGCCAAGTCTATATATAATATTATACTAAGTATATTTTTTACTTTCTCTTATTTTTAAATTATAACGATGACAACAGGGGGGACGTTCCACATGCTGATTCCACCTTGCTTGGCATGGAATTTCTTCACTATAACTATTTTGGTGGCCCTCGGGCCTTTGTGTGGTGGTTAGCGTGTTGACCGTTGGTACCCAGGGTCTCGAGTTCGCATCACGTTCAATGTGACAAAAAGGGACGATGGTCTAAAATGACCATAGTTGCAGAAAAAGGCCTTAAATAAAAAAAAAAAACTATCATGGTGCTTTTAAATATATTCTGTCCCCCCCCCCCAATCCCTCCTCTCTCGTAAAATTCATTATAAAGCAAACTAAACTTACCGAAACCCTCCATGTATTGTATGGATGTTTTGATTTTTAGGCCTAATATGTTCAAAAATTCAAAACGTTTATACAAAAATTACCTTTTTACTAAAATCAACAATTCTTATAAATTATATTTTTATACAAATGTCAATATTGATAATCTCAAAAGTCAAGAGGTGCGGGTTCGGATCCCAGGCAGTCCTATGAATATTTATTTAAATCAACTGGATACAAATTGCAAGAGATTGTAAATTTGCGCGCCCAACGATTTTAGTTTTAAAAACATATATTGATCACTTATGAACGATGTTATGCATAAAGGAACCAAGCGCCATTATGATCAAAATTGAGTTATGACCGTCATTTTGTAAGGAAAAGAAGATCTTTGTCTTTATTTAAATCACAACATTATTACTGTGTGCACTTTTTTGTTTTTAAAGCAGGAAAAAAAAGTCATTGCCATTGTCTCTCATATTTAGGTTATTGGCGCTTGGTTCCTTCAAACATAACATCGTCCATATATCCTTCAAAGTCTCAGATGCCGAGAAAAAAATTATTTTTTTTTTTTTAAGGCATCTTCTCTTTCAAGTGGCAGGCCTATAAGCTTTCTTTCCCAACGTTCGATTTTTCATTTATGAAACTACCATTAACCTAGTAAATGTTATAATATATATCATTATTATAATAAATACTATATAACCTTATTTAGATAAGTTGCTATTGAATAATTAATTATTTTCGAAATGACTACTAAATTATGACCAGCCATTAATCCATTAAACGTTATAAGCTCTCCAATGCATTATTTATTATTAGAAATCATTGCTTCAAATAAATAAAATTATCTGGCTCAGTAATAAATTATTCAATTACTAATTTGTTAATTTATATATCGTATTGGCCTCTTAAAAAATAATAATTTGAAGGGGGGAGTATGTAACAAAAAGCCACCCCCCTGCCGCTCTTAGGGGAAAAATCCCATATTAATTTAGGCCTACATGACGTCATGGCATGTTTAGTCAATAAACGCCCGAGATTATGATAGCAATTTACTTGACAAGGTGAATGAATGATATTATGTGTCTGTTTTTGAATTCTGGGCTCTATACACAAAATTCCCTCCCTCTGCCAACGAGCTATGAATATCATCATAATATTATTATGGCTATGAAATTGAATTTAAATTCAAGTTTGGTAGCAATTAAAAATTTGTCGCTAATTGTGTGGGTTACTATTTAGTCTACAATCTGTTTATTTTCATTGATTCAGGTATCTGGTGGTGGTTAGGCGATTTGAATACCATCTCTTTTTATTTCTTTCTATTAATTGGTAATCAAGTTGTTTTAATGAATCGAAGACGTGGAAAAAAGCAACCAGGAAGGAAGTCTTAAAGAAATTAAGACGTATCGGTCAAATTTATTGAGCCATCCTCAGTTGTATCAAGTTTTTAAGTTGTAGCTTAAAAAAATTTAAATTAAATAAAAAGTTAAAAAATCTGGTGTGACTGGTCGCACAGCACACAACCTTTTCTCTTAGGGAGCGTACAAGGATTAGGTAACGCAATTTGGGGGAAAGGGGGGTCTCGTAAAACGTTACCATGCGTTACAAGGTTGGAGGGGGGGGTTGAACAACGTGTTACGTAACTGGTATTTTAGCGACTTGCCGATACTTTGCGCAACATAATTGTGACTTTTAGATAAAAATGCCACTTGAGCGTTACTTAACGCCTAGGGGAAGGGGTCCTGAAAAATGTTACGGCGCGTTACATGGGGGGGGGGGGTCAAAAATCTTCAAAAATTGCGTTACGTAATACTTGTACGCTCCCTTACCCTTCGGCAAGATAAAGTTGTGTTCTGTGCTTGTGACACCAGATTTTCTGTGTCGGCATATATTTAGTTTCCGATAGTACGGCACTTTTTTTCTCATTCACATTCACACACAATCTTTTCGGCAACTTAGGCCATATAAGACTCTACGCTAACCGTTATATGGACCCAGTTACGCATTAGTGTGTCAAGCGCCATCTACCGAGTTTTGAGAAAATTAACATTAAAGTTTTTTGTTTTCATTGGATTATATATAATTTTTTTTTTGTCAATTGTGCAAGTAACAATAAATATAAATTTTTTTAGGACATATTTTATAAAAAATACTATTAATTATAGCATTTGAAACAATATTACGTGCTTAACTCAATTTTTAATTTTTTTGGCGCTTGACGCACTAATGCATAACATGGTCCATATATGATAATATCTATTGGCGGTTCAGGTATTTCTATTTAAGCCATTTGGTATACAAATCCGAGGCCCACTTTTTTGACTCAGGGGACCTCAAAAAATTTATATCCATCAAAATCTCGACATCGAATTTTTGACATGATTGCAATACTTTCTCTCTCTATATATTAACATATAAAGTAAAAAGTAATCAATCAGTATAATTAGAGGTTATTTGAGAGGAAAAGAGAATACGTAGATTCCAAGGTAGATTTTTTTATTTATTTATTGATTTATTTTGGAAATTTATTTTTAGGATTGACAGGAACAAATTCAGATTTATCCGTTGACATTTTTGCCCCTCTCTCTCTCTCTCTCTCAATATTATGGAAAAACAAATTTTTTTTTCTTTCATTTTCCTGACAGAAACTTTTCAATCTCTAATGAAATTGGAAAATAAATTCTAGACGTGTTTTAGATGTGAGCGTTGCGGTATCTAATTGATTGAGTTAACCAATCGATAGCTAATAGAAATTTTCATTTTTTTTTTTCAAATAGATTAAAAAAAACGCATTCTGAATCCCCAAGGATTTCAAAAAAAAAAAAAAAAAAAAAAAAAATCAAGCCCCATGAGTCCATGAGTCGAGATTACAAAAACAAATTTGTTTTGTTTATATTTCCGGATCACTTAGGGGTGTATTTTTATAGTTTGGTGTTCGTCCCCCTATAGGGTATTTATTCTATTATAAAATCGGATCACACTGGATTGGAAACTCACCACAATAGCCCCAGGCAGCTCCCTCAGTTGCTGTTATATCCCGTCCTCTGGAAGGGACGTAAAGGAGGTTCCCTCTCAGTGATGCATTCTTCAAAAGAAGTTGGGGCTGAGGGAGTCCCTCCTCAAACTAGAACATGTTCCCTAGCCTAGAAGAGATTGGATAAAAGGAACCATAAATAAGAAATGAATGCAGGTGGAGGAGTTAGAGATAGGAAATGATTTCACGGGGTGCCGGTAGATGGCCAGAGGCCTGTTGGCTTTTAGGTAAGGTGTCTTGGTGCACGAAAGCACCTCGAGTTAGAGCCCTGCATGGACCGTACCCGCCCGTGCCCGTAGTTTTTTTTTGACTTCCCGCCCGTACCCGGCCCGTAATTTTTTTGACATTCTTCAGACCCGTCCGTATCTGCCCGAAATTTAGAGAATGAATGAATATCTGGCAATTTTTAAATAAAATGTTATTAAAAATTACCCTGAAATCATACTTTGTATAAAATAACATAAATCTTCTTTTATTTAATTAAATAAATAAATAAATAATATAAATAAATATTAGACTACCTGAAAACAATTGACATCAAATAAAAAGAATTTTTTAAAAATATTTAATTTTTTTTATATTTTTACTTTCTCTTACCCTATATGGACCCTGTTACGCATTAGTGTGTCAAGCGCCAGCTACTGAGATTTGAGAAAATTAAAAATAAAGTTTTTTGTTTTGAATAGATTAGCCCAAGGGCAGATCCAGAGGTGTTTCTGGGGGGGGGTAATCTGGTGTGACTAGTCGCACAGCACACTATTTTTTTTGCATGACCGTTCGCCCGAACCCGTTTATTTACAATTGTTACCCGCCCGTAATTTTTCATGGCCTCCAAAAAACCCGCCCGGGCTGCGGGCCTCCGGGCCTACCCGTACCCGTGCAGGGCTCTATCACGGGTAAATAAACGGGGATAGGAATTTCAAAATAATAAAATTGAATCAACGATGTTAGAAATATTTTGACTTTTCTATTCACGAT
This sequence comes from Euborellia annulipes, assembly GCA_023213315.1. Lineage (NCBI taxonomy): Eukaryota > Metazoa > Arthropoda > Insecta > Dermaptera > Anisolabididae > Euborellia > Euborellia annulipes. The sequence goes on from JAKCPI010005619.1 coordinate 19,092, forward strand.
TGTTTTAAATTCTCTAATGAGGGAGAATTTATTCCAGAACCGATCAACTTCTCTCTCAGTGTGTGTATGTCAATTGTGTAAATTTCCACTTCAACAAACAAGTAGAAGTTAGAGAGTTGAGCTTAAGCTTGAGCTTGACCCCCCCCCCCCTTAACCTAAGTGATTGATCGCCCTCCTTCACCCCCCACCCTATACTTGACATCTCCCATCCCTTCCATCAAAAACACACACATAGACACAGACAAAGGGTGAGTGAGATAGGGGGGGGGGGGTCAAAGGTTAATCTCTCACTTGAGAGAGACAGAGAGCGACAAGATAGACACATCGAGAGAGCCGCAAAGAACGATCGCTCCTTATTTTATTTTATTTTATTTTATTTTTTTAAGGAGATGGAGGCTTAGGGTTACATTAAAAGAAAAAAAATATTATCAAAGTTCTTCCGCTTTTTCTTTTTATTTTAAATCGTTTTTTGGTTTGTTCTTTTTATTTAATGCATTAGTGTAAGCTAAGCTTTTAGGTTTCTTTGAGAGAGAAAAAAACAAAAAATGATCTTTTGAAGAATCGAAATCTCTTTGAGATTATTATAAAAAAATACAAATTTTTTTTTTAGAGATGTAGAAATTATCTGTTAAAAATAATATTTAAAAAAAAAAAAATTTAAAAACAACGCTTTTATAATAATATAATAGTACTGAAAAAAGTAAAATAATTTTGTATAAGTTCTTTAAAATTCTTTTAAAAATATGGTGTGTCTAGTCGCACAGCATACAACTTTCTCTTACCTTCTGTAATCGAAAGAAGTGTTATGTGCTTGCACACCATATTTTTAGTTTCTGTCGATTATATATTCGATTTTTTTTTTTTTTTTTATAAAAAAACACTCACACACACATACACACATTATTTTCGGCAACTTAAGCCATTTAAGACTTTATACGATAACCGTTGTTAATGAAAGAGTAGGGGGGAAAAGTTTTTGTTAAAAAAAAAATATATCTATTGGTGGTCCAGGCATTCTTATTCAAGTCATTTGGTATCCAAATGGCATAAATAAAATCATCGGACTGCCTGGGGTCCGAACCCGCGACTTTTGGTATACGAGGTTAGCACGCTAACCTCTACACCAAACCCTGAGGGCCGAGCTATATTAAAATTCAAGATAAAAATGGGAAAATATTTATATTTTGGTATCATGACAACCATTTCTCCTATCTTTCCTATGAAGTACAAGAGTAAAGTGTACTTCAAACAATTTTGATCGCAAAATGAGAATATACATTTGAAAGAGCATCTATAAAATAATTGATTTTTGAATTTCAAATAAAATCGTAAGAGTGAGTTTTGAGAAAATTGAAAAAAAAAAAAAAAAAAAAAAAAAAAAAGTACATCAGCAAAGTACTTGTACTTTTTGGCCGATTTTGTTTAAAAGCATCGTGTCACGTCCCAGGAGGAGGTAGGGGCCTACATAAAATTTCACCCTCATAGCTCAATTCCTTCATGCTTAAAATTGAACACAGACAGACAGACCATGTCGCGAAAATTAGTTTTTTTTTATTCAGGGGACCTCAAAACGTGTATTTCCATCAAAATCTCTATATTAATCTATATAAAAAGATCTAATATTTATTATGAATCCCGGACCAAATTTTTTGAATTTTAGTTATTTATTATTTATATACTTTCCAGTATATAAATATTACTTACTTACTTATTTATATACTTAAATCACAATCACAGGAAAAATAATGCGACACTACAAAATTAAAATTAAACTACAAAAGTGGTAATAATAAAGACGTTTGTCTCTACTTTGGATCCATTTTCATAAATGAGATTTTAATAGGTTATTTGTATATATTTAATTTTAAATCACAAAATGTTTCAATGATAACAACCAACGGTCTTATCTTATTTTCAATTTTAATCTCTAACTTGACCCCGAGGATTCAGCCTGTGGAACGTCCCCCGGTATATTAAATAAAATAAATGTAAACCCCTAAATGCCCTCAAAACAAAAATCCCAAGCTAAATTGTCATTTTTAGTCCTCAAAATCGAACCACTTGTTGGCACCGAGTCCACGATTGGACGTATTTATTTATAACGTACCCCCCCCCCCTCCCCACACTTATTTAATAAATTCACTCTTCCCTGTACTCAATGACAATATTACTTGTTCAGACTTAAATTAGTAACCTTAATCTACATTTAATGCAATATCTCTAGATCATTTTTCATTTTTTTTTTTTTTTTTTCTAAACGTTATTCATATTTTATCTAAAGCCATTAACGTTTTATTCAAAAGTCTTTTTAAATATTTTGCGAATATAAATAAAGAGGTGTTTTCATTGAAATTATCTTTCTTTTTTTTTGTTGTGTTCTTCTTTCATCCCATTATCTTAAATGGCATGAAGAATAATATTATTTAATATCTGGTAAAAAAATTTAGATGGTTAGTAGAGAGAGACATTTGTCTAAACAGAGTGCAGTACAAATAGAAGAATTAAATAAAAATAAAAACATTGAAATTGGAAATGGCTTCAGATGCCGAAATAGACCTTTAATAAAATGTTAGTATAAGTAATGATTTGGTATCCAAATGGCTTAAATAAAATCATCGGGCTGCCTGCCTAATCTTTTAAAATATGAAAAAATAGTTTAATAAATGTTTCTCAATTAACAGACTTTTGTCATTTTTGCTTCATGATTTTTAATGGTGGGCCGATTTCGTTGCACCCGCGATGCACTTCAAACCTCTCTTGTACCTATTCATACATTTAATATAAATTTTTATAAATTAATCTTTAAAAAGTAATTTAAAATGGAACCCTTCAAATCATAGTTTTCTTAAAAATGATTTCTGTTTTATTACAAATGTGAATTTTATAGCTGGATTAATAGGTAAATAAAAGAATAGCAGCAAAAATTATTTCATTTGTTGACCCACTAGGCTGACGTTTCGGTCTTGGTCAAGACCATCCCCAGAGCTTGCGGGCTGTCAATATAGTCATACAAACAATAACTCAATCATATATTCCATAAACATTCGGTTACAGATATTTAAAAAGTAGTATGTAAAATGATTGAATTACAATTTAAAAAAATACAAAAATTAATAATATAAGCCAATTAGTTGAGTACAGGCAGTTAATTTTTAAATATCTGTAACCGAATGTTCATGGAATATATGATTGAGTTATTGTTTGTATGCCTATATTGACAGCCCGCAAGCTCTGAGGATGGTCTTGACTAAGACCGAAACGTCAGCCTAGTGGGTCAATAAATGAAATAATTTTTGCTGCTATTATTCTTTTATTTACCTATTTCTGTTTTATTAGTAGGAAGTCTTAAGTGCGTCTAAATGTTGCACCCGCGAGAATGAAATCGCCCAATTGATTTTTGAATTAAAAAAAAAAAAAAATCGTTGGAGTGAATTTTGAGAAAATCGGAAAAAACTAAAAAAGTGCATCAGTAAAGTACTAGTACTCTTTGCTCGATTTTGTTCCAAAGCTTCGTGTCACATCCCATGGGGGTGTTTAACTTAAATATAAAATTTCAACCTCCTAGCTCTTTTCGTTCTTGAGATATTTTGTTCACACACACACACAGACAGACCATGTCGCGAAACCACTTTTTTGGATTCAGGGGACCTCAAAACGTGTATATCCATCAAAATCTCGACATCGAATTTTTGACATGAATCCAATACATTCTCTAATAATTAAAATATATATAGAGGTAAGAGAAAGTAAAAATTATTTAATTTTAATGTAAAATAAATATAAAAAAAAATATCTATTAAAAGTCTTATTTAATAGAGGGGGGATGAATAAATGAATGAAACAGTAGGTCTTTAAAAAGATTATTTCATTTCGAAATAATCCATAATAAATAAATATATTGATTAAAATACCGTTAGGTTGCTGATAAAAAGTATTTTTTGAAAAGAGAATTGTTTTATTAATTTTCGTTGCTGGGAGCTCTGAGAACAAATCAAGACAAGATAAGAGAGCTTGTTTAGTTTTCTTTCGAGCCAGTCAGAAGTCGTTCGGTCGCTTGAATTATCCTCTCGGTTAAGTGTTTAGTTTCTCTTTTATTGTGCTGTTATTTGTGCTAAGAAGATGTTAACCCCCTCAGCTCGGCACTCTTTTCGATTATTCATCATTTATTATAGGTATTTATTATTTACATAACGGGTTAAAATTTTTTCCTTTTTTTTTTTTTAATATTTTCTAATTTTTCCAATACAACGAACCCTATAATGAAATCAGTAATCAAGGGTGTGGGTGAGGGTGTAAACCACCCTTTATAATAAAATTTTAATTATTTTACTTTTTAAATAAAATATTTTCTCAATTTTTTTTAAATCTTTTTCTTCAGACAATGGAGTGAGTGGGTGAGGGGTCTCTCTCTCTCTCTCTCTCTCCCTACCCCTTTTTAACTGTGACGCTATTCTATCATATCAATTTTTTAAACTTTTAAAAAATCAATGAGATTAATAAAACATAAAATATTTTTTAAGGCCTCTTTCATATAATATTTTACGAAATTTTTTAAAGTAAAGCTATCTATAGTGAGGTCGTTTAACCAGGGAGGAGGGAACGAAGAGGGAGAGTGGGGGGGTGTAAATCACCCTTTCTAATAAACAAAAATTCTAGTTTTTTAATAGTTTCTCAATTATATATTCTTTTTACTTTCTCGTACCTCTATATATATGTTAATATATAGAGAGAGAAAGTATTGGTTTCATGTCAAAAATTCGATGTCGAGATTTTGATGGATCTTCACGTTTTGAGGTCCCCTGAATCCAAAAAAGTGGTTTTCGCGACATGGTCTGTCTGTCTGTGTGTGGGTGTGTGTGTCTGTCTGTGTGTGTGTGTGTCTGTGAACAAAATATCTCAAGAACAAAAAGAGCTAGGAAGTTGAAATTTTATATTTAAGTTAGGCACCCCCATGGGACGTGACACGAAGCTTTTGAACAAAATCAGCCAAAGAGTACTAGTACTTTACTGATGCACTTTTTCACTTTTTTTTCGATTTTCTCAAAATTTGCTCCAACGATTTTTTTTAAAATTCAAAAATCAATTATTTTTTAGATTCTCTATAAAATGTATATTCTCATTTTGTGATTGAAATCTTCTGAAGACCACTTTACTCTTGTTCTTCATAGGAAAGATAGGAATTTCTCCTATGGTTGCTATGGTAACAAAATATAAATATTTTGCCATATATATACTTATAAATTTTACATGCCCACGGGGCGTGGTGTAGAGGTTAGCGTGCTAACCTCATATACCAAACGTCGCGGGTTCGGACCCCAGGCAGTCCGATGATTTTATTTAAGCCATCTGGATACCAGATGGCTTAAATAAAAATGCCTGGACCCTAATATATATAAATTCATAAATAACGGTTATCGTAAATGTCTTATATGGCCTGAGCTGCCGAAAAGACAGTGTGAATGTGTGTGTGAGTGTGAGTGTGAATGAGAAAAAAGTGTGAATGTTTAAAAAAAAAAAAAAAAAAAAAAAAATTTTACATCTTGAAAATCGAATGTACCGTACTGTCGGAAACTAAATACATGTCGACACAAAAAATCTGGTGAGACAAGCACAGTACACAACTTTCGATTACCGAAGGTAAGAGAAAGTTGTGTGCTGTGCGCCAGTCACACCAGATTTTTTTTTTGTAAAATTTTTCTCTTCAGGCAATCCTCTCTCTCTCTCTCTCTCTCTCAAGGACGGGAGGGGGGGGGCATAGCCACCATAGCTTGGAGATTAGAAAATTTTGTAAAATATAAAACTTTTAATGAAAGGGGCATTACAAAATAGGACAATTTTGAATAGTTTCAAAAATGTTAACGTCACATTTAAGAAAGGGGTAGGGGGAGAGAGTGAATGAATGAATGAATGAGTTGTATTTGTTTGCTCTGAGGTGTTCTGCCTCCTGGAATAAAAAAAATTAGATAAAATTAACAAAAAAAAAAAAAAATACATATTTAAAAACAGCAAAAAAAAAAAAAAAAGAAAATACATTTTTAGCAGAGAAACTTTTTCCTTCACACTGCATACACATCCCTACTGTGCATTTTGAGTGACCCACTTTTTACTTTCTCTTACCTACATGTCGATGTTAATATACAAATTATTATATATAGAGAGAGAAAGTATTGGATTAATGTCAAAAATTCGATATCGAGATTTTAATGGATATACACGTTTTAAATTCAAAAAATCTGGTGTGACTGGCCCACAGCACAACTTTCTCTTACCTTCGGTAATCGAAAGTTGTGTTCTGTGCTTGTCACACCAGATTTTTCGTGTCGACACGCATTTAGTTCCCGGCAGTAGGGAATATTTGAATTCAGATGTAAAATTTAGAAGTATGGGAAAATATTTATATTTTGTTACCATGGCAACCATTTCTCCTATCTTCTCTATGAAGTACAAGAGTAAAGTGGTCTTCAAACAATTTTGAGGGCAAAACGAGAATATACATTTGAAAGAGCATCTAAAAAATAATTGATTTTTGAATTTTAATCAAAATCGTTAGAGCGAATTTTGAGAAAATCGAAAAAAAACTGAAAAAGTACATCAGTAAAGTACTAGTACTCTTTGGCCGATTTTGATTAAAAGCTTATTTTTCCGGTCCCGGGGGTGTTTAACTTAAATATAAAATTTCAACCTCCTAGCTCAATTCCTTCATGCTTAAAATTGACACACACACAGACACAGACACACAGACACACACAGACAGACAGACCATGTCGCGAAAACCACTTTTTTGGACTCAGGGGACCTCAAAACGTGAAGATCCATCAAAATCTCGACATCGAATTTTTGACATGAATCCAATACTTTCTCTCTATATATATATTACATATATACATAGGTAAGAGAAAGTTTAAAGTGGTTTTCGCAACATGGTCTGTCTGTCTGTGTGTGTGTTCAATTTAAAGCAATTAACGGAATCCTGCTAGGAGGTTGAAATTTTAAATTTAATTAAGACACTTACCTGAGACGTGAAAATAAACTTTTCATCAAAATCAGCCAAAGGGTACTAGCACTTTAATGATGTATTTTTTCAGTTTTTTTTTGGATTTTCTCAAAACTAGCTCCTACGACTTTGATTAAAATTCAAAATTCAATTATTTTTTTAAATGCTCTTTAAAATGTATATTCTTATTTTGCCATTGAAATCTTATGAAGACTACTTTACTCTTGTACTTCATAGGAAAGACAGGAGAAATGATTGCCATGGTAACAAAATATAAATATTTTTCTATGTTTATAAATTTTACATCTTGAATTCTAATATATTGGCGGAAACTAAATATATGTCGACACTGGTCGCACAGCACACAACTTTCTCTTACCTTCGGTAATCGGTGTGTTCTGAGCTTGTCACACCAGATTTTTACTTTCTCTTACCTATGTATATATGTAATATATATATAGAGAGAAAGTATTGGTTTCATGTCAAAAATTCGATGTCGAGATTTTGATGGATCTTCACGTTTTGAGGTCCCCTGAATCCAAAAAAGTGGTTTTCGCGACATGGTCTGTCTGTGGGTGGGTGGGTGGGTGGGTGGGTGTGTGTTCAATTTTAAGGATGAAGGAATTGAGCTAGGAGGTTGAAATTTTATATTTAAGTTAAACACCCCCGGGACCGGAAAAATAAGCTTTTAATCAAAATCGGCCAAAGAGTACCAGTACTTTACTGATGCACTTTTTCAGTTTTTTTTCGATTTACTCAAAATTTGCTCCAACGTTTTTTTTTTTAAATTCAAAAATCAATTATTTTTCAGATGCTCTTTCAAATGTATATTCTCATTTTGCAATTGAAATCTTCTGAAGACCACTTTACTCTTGTATTTCATAGGGAAGATAGGAGAAATGGTTGCCATAGTAACAAAATATAAATATTTTCCCATACTTATAAATTTTACATTTGAATTCATATGTTCCGTACTGTCGGGAACTAAATATATGTAGACACAAAAATCTGGTGTGACAAGCACAGAACACAACTTTCGATTACCGAAGGTAAGAGAAAGTTGTGTGCTGTGCGCCAGTCACACCAGATTTTTAAATTAAGGGCCCTCAAAACGAGTATTTCCATCCCTGCTTAACTGTGATTCTATTCTATCATATTCAATAAGATTATTATTAATCTATAAAAAATCAAGGAGATAAAAAAAAATCTTAATAAAGAGGATGTAAAGCACCCTTTCTAGTAAACAACATTCTATTATTAATTTATTATTATTACCCTTTTATTTGCGTGTCTGTCTGCCTTAAGTAGGTTCACCACCTGACTTCCCTAATTATAAGATTAAAAAAAAAAATCAATTCAAATAATTTTTTCCTTTATTCCCTGTCGACGTTTGGGGCGTTTCTCACCCGTAACATATTAATTATTTATTATTACAAGTTCTAACCTCCTCCCTCCCTTAACTAAATGATTTAATAATTTACCAAGACAGGAGTAGAGGTGAACTTTTTTTTTTTAAATAAATGAGGATATTAATTTTCGGAAATGAAGGGAAAGGTTCACCTATTATTTGAACCACACTAGGAAGTAAAACATTTCGTTACACAACTACCTTCTATAATGAAAGTAGAATTGATTCTAGGGATGGAAAAGTCGACACTGACTCTAATCAAGAATCGATCTTTTACTGAAAATAATCGACTTTTTAGAATCGAGTTGAAACTCTTTCAAGTCGATTAGAATCGATTCTCCCTGGACGACTTCGACTTTTTCTTACCATACTTAGTATCCGATGTTGATATAGTTTGTAACGTTTTCATTGATTGACTTTCATCTTTCTTTTAAAACCTACACATAACACACCAATCAACACGCTTTCTAAGATCGGTTAGTGAAGATATGTGGCATTCTTAATACCTCAATTTTAATGTTTTATTTTGATGCTCAAATTTCATATTACTTTCTCTTACCTCTATATATATGTTAATATATAGAGAGAGAAAGTATTGGATTCATGTCAAAAATTCGATGTCGAGATTTTGATTCTTCACGTTTTGAGGTCCCCTGAATCCAAAAAAGTGGTTTTCGCGACATGGTCTGTCTGTGTGCCTCTCTGTCTGTGAACAAAATATCTCAAGAACGAGAAGAGCTAGGAGGTTGAAATTTTATATTTAAGTTAGGCACCCCCATGGGAAGTGATACGAAGCTTTTGAACAAAATCGATCAAAGAGTACTAGTACTTTACTGATGCACTTTTTCATTTTTTTTCGATTTTCCCAAAATTCGCTTCAACGATTTTTTTTAAAATTCAAAAATCAATTATTTTTTAGATTCTCTATGAAATGTATATTCTCATTTTGTGATTGAAATCTTCTGAAGACCACTTTACTCTTGTACTCCATAGAAAAGATAGGAGTAATGGTTGCCATGGCAACAAAATATAAATATTTTCCCACGTTTATAAATTTTACATCTTGAATTCAATTGTACCCTACTGTCGGAAACTAAATACATGTCGACTCAAAAAATCTGGTGTGACAAGCACAGAACACAAGTTTCGAATTACCGAAGGTAAGAGTAAGTTGTGTGCTGTGCGCCAGTCACACCAGATTTTTCTATTTTAAAGTTCGGTGCCATATCTTGTGCAATTTATGGATAGAATATTCTTTTATAAAAATATTGAAAACAATATTTGTGCGCGTTATATTTAATAAAATGTTTAAATACTTAATAAATCTTATATTATAAATAAATAAATATGGACTCTATTTCATATTTACTGAGTAATCTCCTAAGCCCGCGTTATAGAGTTTTAAAAAGGTGACTTGAAAGCCGAAAAGTCGATTTTGACTTGATTTTAACTTGATTTTTTTTTATAGAAACACTCCTCTCTTTGGTACTCTTCCTATTTTTTAAAGTCTTAAAAAAATATAGGGTAAGAGAAAGTAAAAAGTATTTCTTTTATAAATTTTTTCTATAAATCTCTGATGTATTGTCTCATTTTTTCTTTTTTTTTTTCTCGTTTTTTTTTTTTTTTTTAATTTTCCATCGTCATAATTTCTTGTTCAAAGGATTAGATTGGTGGGTTGAGGCCCAGGGCAATCCCTTTAGGCTGAGATGAGAATAAAAACAACATCGAGACCGCTTTTCAACGCTCCTACCCCCCATCCCTCCGCCCCCTCACCCCCTTATTCATTCATTGTTCAAACTCTTGAAAAGTGTTTACATAAGATTTTTCAACTTTAAAGAACGTTTTTTTTTTTTATTCTTACATATTGATTAAAAATATACATTTATTTTATATCTTAAATATTTTATAAATTCCCAAGATTTCGTTTATTTCTTATCTTCTTTTTTTTTTTTTTTGTTTAATATTTACGGAAGAAGGAAGAGAATTAATTAAAAGTAGAATATTGAAATTTAGAAAAAAAAAAACAACCGTTTGCACAGTTATAGGCCTACATCTTAAACTAAAAGAAATGGAAACATGTTTCATATAAGCCTACTATTAGAAATTCAGTATCCAAATATATAGGTATAATTGCTTGCAAAATGAACAAAATTTAAGGGCTTTTGTCACAAACTTGTGCCCTTATAATATGATAAAGTCTGGAATGACTAGTCGCACAGCACACAAATTTCTTTCACCTTCAATAATTGAAAGTTGTGTTCTGTGCTTATCACACCAGATTTTTTGTGTTGACAGGTATTTAGTGTCCTACAATACGGTACATTAAATTAAAGAACTAAACTAAACTGTTATAAACATGGAAAAATATTTATATTTTGTTACCATTGCAATCATTTCTCCTATCTTTCCTATGGAATACAAGAGTAAAGGTGCTTCAAACAATTTTGAGTTCAAATCATTTTAAAGAGCATAATTCATTTATGAATTTTAATCAAAATATTTGGAGCTAATTTTGAGAAAATTCCATCATTTTGAGAAAAACCTCTACTCTTTGGCCGATTTTGATTAAAAGCTTATTTTCACGCTCTAGGGAGGTGCCTAATTTAAATATAGAATTTCAACCGCCTACCTCAATTCCTTCATGCTTTAAATTGACCCAGACAGACACACAGACAGACCATGTTGCGAAAACCACTTTTTTTGATTCAGGGAACCTCAAAATGTGTATATCCATCAAATTCTCGACATCGAATTTTTGACATAAATCCAATACTTTCTCTCTTTATATATTAACATATATAGAGGTAATAGAAAGTAAAAATATTATATTCTATATATAAATATTAATACGTATATAATTAATAATTTTTTTTTTTAAACTATTTTCCCACTCACACATTCACACAGTCTTTTCGGCAACAGGCCATTTAAGACTTTATGATACTCGTATTTTATTCTTCTTCTTTTTCTATCATCGCCTTAATCCCGCTGTGCGGGGTCGGCGGGAAAGGGGTATGCGGAATGTGTTTTTTGGAAGAAATAGAACTGCCCGGCCCGTCGCACGGTCTGACTCCTGTTGAAAATATAGAAGGAAGGAACATGACATGTAAAGAACAGAAGGACTGTCAGTCCCAGCCCGGGTAGCTCGTGGTCGCCATCCACGTACCAAAAGATGTGGGCCCCTGAGTAAGATACTCGTATTTTATTAATAAATATATATTTGGGGTCCAGGCATTCTTATTTAAGCCATTTGGTATCCAAATACCTGGGGTCCGAACCCGCGACGTTCTGTATAGAAGGTAGGCACGCTGCCAACTACACCAAGCCCGGGGGAGAGGCTTTGGAGTGGGTATCCCTTATTTTCACCTGGCTTCAGCTCTGTTTATGTATTCTTTTGTATTTTAATGAATTAACATGAAATGCTTTGAATGTCTTTAACAAATTTTTTAAATTAATTAATTTTTAAACAAGTTTCCACAGATTCAATAATGAGCAATTGTATCGCCGACTACTGAAGTGTCCTCAACAAAAAAATAAAATAAAAAACAATGTTTCTGCTTTAATTATAAATCATACAAATCGATTCCTTGTTTAGCGTTTCAAAAAAAAAATAAAATCTCACAGAGTGTTTATTTTCAGTACGTTCTTGTGTATAAACAAATCAAGAAATCAGACAAAAAAAAAATCGATTAAACAAACCGTCATTTAATACGTTAATAAATATTGGTTAGCCACACTGCTATTAGGTTAGTTATCTCTCTCTCTTTCTCTTTCCCTTGCTTCTCTCACTAATTTTATATATTAAACCCAGAGAGAGAATTTACTTTCGAGAGAAAAAAATTAATAATTTATGTAGAAAATTACTTATTTAAATTAATGAGAGAACATTCATTAACTGCACACACCAACTTTATTTTTTTTATTCTAACCTAATGTTTTTTTTGTTTTTTTTTATTAGGAATAATATGATTCAGGTTTTTAATAATCATATTTCTTTCTTTTTTTTTTATGAACTGTCGAATTAAAAAGTTTTCCACTCCCACGCTAAAAAAAGAAAATTTATATTTTTTTTTTTTAGTAGAAAATAGAGTTGCCCGCGAATTTTATTAAAATATTAGATT